>CM053783.1:181250500-181555500 GCA_028749045.1 Cupressus sempervirens
CACAAGAATACATCTACCAGTCCCATAGACCCACGTTGTGGTCTTTTGTTGGACTTAAATAAAATTATCTTATCTTATTTATCTATCACTATCCACATTTTTCATTAATTAACAAAAAATGAGATATTATGACGTTTGAATTTTCATTGTGATGCTTGGCTTTTTCAACTTTTTATCTTTCAAAGGTTGTTAGAAGTCAAGACATTAGCTTTGCATGTTTGAGAGGGCAAGACTCCCATTCAATTGATCACAATTGTCCATTTTGGGACTACAACATGTATTGCAAAAACATTCCTTCAATTTCGAGGCCATGAGATTTCTTTAATGTAAAGACAACACTTTCCACACAAATGCCACATTGACAAAAATAATAAAGACTAAGAAATTATTTAACAAGTCAAAGGCTGAATGCACAAGTTGACAAGATATAAATTAATACCTTACAATTTAGGAATAAAAGTACAATAATGACCAAAACTATTGAAAAGGTAAGGAATAACTTTGTGTAAAAAAAAAGTGGAATGTCGACCATCTGTCAAATGTTCTAAAACAATCACATTACAAGATGTTAAATCAACTCAATATAAAAGTTTTGACCAACAAGTCCAAATAACAACTCAAAATGTATAAACCAATTGTCGAATCAAATCAATATAAGATAAAGATTAGACTAGATATGAACTTCCATAGTAATGACAAAAGTAAACAACAAAATTACCAATATTACCAAGATGAATACATAGGAACATAAGCACTAAAAAAAAATTCCTTAAAAGAAGCTAAGATCACCCTTTCACTCAAATCATTAAGGGTAAGAATATTATGGGAGTGTGTTTCCACCATACCACGAACCATTAATGCTTCCCCAGAATCCTTCGTGACATGAAGGATACCCAACCCAACTAGAAGTAATCGAACAAAATAAATTAATTGAAGTAGTGGAACTCGTGTAAACATAAGTCCATAAACTAATATAGAAAGAATCATGAATGCACATGTCCATTTCATAGATAACACCAATACAAACATCAATCCTTGCTTGACTAGGAAACATATTTTCTTTTTTCCCTTCTCAATCATCTTATTTTGACAAAAAATAAACATAGTCATGAATTTCATCCCAACATGGAAGAAATCACAAGAATACATCTACCAGTCCCATAGACCCACGTTGTGGTCTTTTGTTGGACCTAAATAAAATTATCAAGTATCTTATTTATCTATCACTATCCACATTTTTCATTAATTAACAAAAAATGAGATATTATGACGTTTGAATTTTCATTGTGATGTTTGGCTTTTTCAACTTTTTATCTTTCAAAGGTTGTCAGAAGTCAAGACATTAGCTTTGCATGTTTGAGAGGGCAAGACTCCCATTCAATTGATCACAATGGTCCATTTTGGGACTACAACATGTATTGCAAAAACATTCCTTCAATTTGGGGGCCGTGAGATTTCTTCAATGTAAAGACAACACTTTCCACACAAATGCCACACTGATAAAAATAATAAAGACTAAGAAATTAGTCAACAAGTCAAAGGCTAAATGCACAAGTTGACAAGATATAAATAAATACCTTACAATTTAGGAATAAAAGTACAATAATGACCAAAACTGTTGAAAAGGTAAGGAATACCTTTGTGTAAAAAAAAAAAAGTGGAATGTTGACCATCTATCAAATGTCCTAAAACAATCACATTACAAGATGTTAAATTAACTCAATATAAAAGTTTCGACCAACAAGTCCAAATAATAACTCAAAATGTATAACCCAATTGTCGAATCAAATCAATATAAGATAAAGATTAGACTAGATATGAACTTCCATAGTAATGACAAAAGTAAACAACAAAATTACCAATATTACCAAGATGAATACATAGGAACATAAGCACTATAAAAAAAGTCCTTAAAAGAAGCTAAGATCACCCTTTCACACAAATCATTAAGGGTAAGAATATTAGAGGAGTGTGTTTCCACCATACCACGAAGCATTAGTGCTTCCCTAGAATCCTTCGTGACATGAAGGATACCCAACCCAACTAGAAGTAATCTAACAAAATAAATTAATTGAAGTAGTGGAACTCATGTAAACATAAGTCCATAAACTAATATAGAAAGAATCATGAATGTACATACCCATTTCATAGATAACACCACGACAAACATCAATCCTTTCTTGACCAGGAAAAATATTTTCTTTTTTCCCTTCTCAATCGTCTTATTTTGACAAAAAATAAACATAGTTATGAATTTCATCCCAACATGGAAGAAATCACAAGAATAAATCTACCATCTAGTCTTTGAGTAATTGAATATCTTGGTAGCATAGTACACTATAAAAGAAATTCTAATGGTATATGATTAATGCGGAGGTTTCACTAGCACCTTAGAAACTAAATGCACTTCTACCATATTTAGCCAAAATTAAAGATCATACATACAATCCAATATTTGATCATGGTTCTAAACAAGAGAAACAAGTGTCAAAGTTCTTGTCTAAATCTTATATTGTTTGAAGAGGAGTAAGATTGTAAAAGTTGGAGAAGAAAATGAAACAATATACAAGTAAAGTGTATACAAAAATTTTACATAGTACACGAGAAAGGAAGCCACACATTTGATCACTCAGAGGGGAAGATAAGTCATGGAATTGCTACATCATTTCATCCCCAACTCAATACAAAACATATGCTTGCTCTTAAGGAGAGTGATGAAAGAAAGAAATAAAGAAAGAAAGGAACCAGCTACACTTATAAGATATCACTTGAATTTGACAAATTTAGCTGATGTATTACATGAATAAATAAAATTATTGTTAAAACATATTGTATGCCATAAATAAATATATAAATAGTAAAAGTTAAATTTTGTTTAAAGTAAAAAAAAAATTGAAATAAATTTTAAAAACATAAAAATTGCAAAGATATATAAGAGATATTTGTTTTAAATTTATAATTATAATATTGAGCATTTATGTTCATTAAAATTATAATATTATTTTTGTTAATAACATAAAATATACTTTCATTATCAAGTCATAAATTTAATTTAATAAAACCTAATATAATACTATTATCTACTTTTATTCAAACATGTCACAAGACAATTGAAAATACTTTTATATTAAAATAAAATAAGATAAGGACAATGAACATTGTCATTAATGTACAGGAAATATGCAACTTTTTATGTCTAAAGCAAGATTTTTTTTACATGTTAAAACAAATTTATTTTTAAGCTTGCCAAAATTAGGATTGACCAATCAAGTTGAGGAAAAATAGGATTTATATAGTCATGTAAAATAAAAAATTAATTATAAACTATATTAGTTGCATTAATTCTTTGATATGATTGGTTAATTTAATTGTAAAATTGAACTCAATGATTACAATACTATCGTGGAGGAACTAACAAGTAGCTACTCACATGCATATCAATAAGCAACATAAATGCATCCAAAAACATGTAAAGCATTCAAGGCATGAGAAAACATTTCTTTACTTGACAATATGGTCAATATGCTTGATACCTTTCATGTATATAGATAATTCTAATTCATAAAAGGATAAGGATCTAGCACAACTCTAACCACTCTTATGCTTATGTTAATCAAGGATGATTGTTGGGATATTTATATAAAAGAATAAAAGTGTCTTAACTTTCTCATGCAAATTTCCCCTATCTATAGGATTGGATCCTACAAAACCATTCATTAGAAGCCATGACAATGGCATATGGGTCCACAACATACATACAACATACAAACAAATACAAAATAAAAAATTCTTTTGTTTAATTTCTATGTTATTTTCTCCTTTTTTATAATGAACTAAGATATCGCTCACCATCTACAAGGTTATTATTAAAATAAAGTGCAAAATGTTTGAGTGTTTAATTCACTTAGTTGAATCTTTTAACTATAAAACATCATATATCCATTCAGTTTAGAAATCATGACAAACGGTGTTATTAAATTTCTTAATTATTACCAAATTGATCATTTTCATTAGTTTTTTATTTTCCTTATTTATTTGTCATTTTCTTAATAGAGAGTGTTTATTTAATTTTTTCCAAAATACAACTAGCTACAACAAGGTTGACTCTAGCAATTAATATATATTATTAGACACTTACAAGGGATTTGGAAATTGATATGCATCTCAACCAATGGATCATATATAATAGCAACTGCATTGGATTTCTATTGTAATCTCAACTTTAATATTATTTCCAACTACCGTAGTGAGGGAACGACTTAAACATCACACGCTAAGCTTAATTCCTATACCAAAAGTGTTAAATAGTCAAAGTTGATTTTTTTTCCAAGCTTAATTCTTTCCATAGTGTGTGATGTTTAAGGGTGGCCCTTAGTGAGAGTGTAGTCTATCATATGCCACTACTAATAGAGACTTGAAACACACAAGACTTGTTCACTCTTCTTCTTGAACCTTGTCTCATTCAATACTAATTTGAACTTTCTATCATGTACTATTAGCATGATAGTGTGCTTTAAGAAAATGCACATGTGGACCATGGGAAATTGAAGTTGTTACCATTGAGAGTGTACCTTACACAAATGGGAAATTGAAGTTGTTGGCATTGAGAGCTCTCTTCCCATCTTACAAGTTTAGCATTATGCTCCTGGTGGATTTATCATGACAACAACAAAAAGAATAGATTTTTCTTGACAGTTATGTATATGCTCTTGCAACCACACAATAAAGCTCAAAGCATTGGAATGAGGTAAGGAAATCCATTGCACAATATTTTGTGTGTATAAATGTTCCATTTTGGGTCATGAAGATGATTATCTAGTTCTCATGAAATGTTTACTCTAAGTTTTAGTAACCAAATCATATTGCCCAGTTTGTCTACAAAAGGTTAAACAATCCATAGAAAAAGAGATGATGAACATTGCTAGCCTCATTGTATGACTCACATCAAATAGTAATTTCACAAAAAAAAGAGAGAGTAACACATCTATGTCTTGCTTGCTTGAGTTCCTGGTCTAATTGACACATACCCGTCACAATTGTAAACAAGAACAAAAGCATTGACATATAACTTAAACAAATGAATTAAGAAGGTTCAATGTTATTAATAATATGCAACATTTATGTGACCTGAAATAAGAAAAAGGAATAAATATTATTGTCTTTTCTATCACTAAAGATTTCACTATTGAGTCCTACCAAGTTTTTTTTAATGAATATATTAGTTTCTTAGTTGTATTTGGAATGTACTACTTTGATATTTAGCATATTCAATTTTATTGTGTTAGCAAGTAGTGATGATTACTTGTTTACAATGGTGATATTTTATATGTTCTTGATTAATGATTACCGTCATTCTCATCATGATGTTATATTATGTGCTTTTAATTGATGATTACAATCATCTTCATGATTATGGAATTCATATGTTAGGAAATGATGTTATTCATATTTGTAATTTATTAGTTGTAGTTGCCCCCTACTTGCATGTGTATGACGTGTGTCTTTATTTTACGTTTCTATTTGATATGCTTGATATGGTTGAGAGAGGTTGAGAGGATTTGTAATTACTTTTGAGTTGGGTTTTATACGATGTAACATCCCCTTCCATTGTTTGTTATATATAGATATATATTATACATGCTTGTCTTTTATGCATGTTTGTAGGTATTGGACATCGACTTCCTTGAATTATCGGGATGAGTGTGCCTTGTTGTAATATCTCAATGGTAAGAGAGAGGAGATAATGTTCAGGTTTGAATCCTAATCTAACCCTATTATTGTCTTGACAATGAGGACAAACTACCCATCTATGTTCATCAAGGTAATGTGAATTCGTGAACTTGACTCTTGAGTTTGATTTTGTATGTTGGACTTTGTTAGTTTTTCTTGTTGATTATATGTCATGTGTTTAGTTTTTGTATGAGATATAAATTAGCCAAAATATTAATTATGATTAATTAATTAATTAAATTATTATAACTAATAGAAAAATAAAATATTAAAATACAATGGTATTTAATTAATTAAAAACCAATTAAAGTTATTTATTTAATTTGAAGACTCAAGTTAGAAGTCTAAATACGACAACTGAAAAAGTAATTAAATATTAAAGTTAAAGTGGAGCTTTGGGCATAATTATTTAATATAATAATTAATTACGAGTTGCACATAAATAGCATCTTATAAACAATAATTATACTATTTAATAATGAGTTGCACATAAATAGTGTGCTATAAATAATAGTTATTGATTGAAGTAATAATTATGCTAATTAAAAGTGCATTACATAAATAAAGTGAGAATAGAAATAAAGTAATAAATTAGTAAAAGTGCTTTTAAGTGTGCATGAGGAAATTAATAAATTAAAATTTTTAATATTTAATTAAATTGAGTTGCTTTTTATAAAATTGTTGTTAGAAAGCCTAAGAAGTGCTAGATTTTCTTTAGTATGATTTTTTTGATTCTTTTAGCGCGCACACGGTTTTGGAGAGAAAAACTTGGTGGATTGAAGTAAAAAAGATATTTGAAAGATTATGATTATTTTAGATTACGTGATTTAGCTTAGTTGTTTCATAATTTCAATTATTGGCTTTTGAGGTAGAGGTTGAGAATCCCAGATTGTTTTCCTTGTGTATTTTAGGTTGGTCTGGAAACTATGATTGAATTTATGCAAGAATCTAAGAAAGGAATTTAGCTTTTGTAATGTCTTGAAAAAACTTGGAGAGATGAAACTTGGTTGCATGTTCATGTAGAAAAACTTGGCTGGACTCACTAGATTTGGTTTCATAATTTCAATCATTGGCTTTTGAGGTAGAGGTTTAGAATCCCAGATTGTTTGCCTTGTGTATGTTAGGCTGGTCTAGAAACTATGATTGAATTTATGCAAGAATCTGAGAAAGGAATTTAGCTTTTGTAATGTCTTGAAAAAACTTGGAGAGATGAAACTTGGTTGCATGTTCATGTAGAAAAACTTGGCTTGACTCACTAGATTTGATAAATCTTGCAACAAAATCTAGAAAATAATTCTTCTTTAACGTATTTTGAAAAACCTTTGTTGATGGTAGAAAATTCTATGATAAAAAAATTCAATAAATTAAAATCAAACCAACTAGGGTTTGACTAAAACAAATATTTGTCTTTGAAATCTCAAAAATTTAACAAGAAATTTCCTCAATAAAGAAATATATATGTCTTCTCCCACTTTAAATGAATTTTATTTGTAAAAGGATTTAATGAAAGACAAAAAGGAAATCATTAATGCTGAAATTATTTTTTGTATCAAACTGTTGGGTGGTAGAATAGTGAAAAATAAAAAAATAAAAAAAATTTATTAGTCTTGCCTTATACAAGGTATGGAACTAATGTTCCTGGTGGACCCTTAGCATTAGTTGATATGGAAAACAAAAATTTGAAAGCTAAAGTTTTAGGACAAGTATTTTTAAATTAAATTATATGGAACAAATTCTTAATTTTTGATTGGCTGAAACCAATTTCCTAGGCTTATATTGTTCTTTCTAATTGAAAATATTAAAAAATAGAAGAAAGCGATAAGAAGGAATTTATTATATGTCAGAACCTCTGTGTCCTATGCTAATTGCTGAGGAGAAGTGCGAAGTAGAAAAGAAGAAAAGTAAGTTTTCAATGAAATCAATTTTGGAGAAACGAAAAGTAAGTTTTCAATGTTTCATTTTATCCCCGCTCCTTACATTAAACTATAATTTCTCTTTCTTTATAACAAAGTATATGTTATCTTTAAAGTTTTTGGATAATTTAAACTTTCATTCAACGTTGAAGAAGTCAATTTGGATATCCTTATTAGAAAAGAAACTACATTCATCTATTAAATTTATGTTTGTTGAAATATAATAATTTTATAAAAAGTTTTATTTGTTGTTTTATGTATGATTTAATAAATTACTATATTTATTATGTATAATATATTGTGATAAGAACTGACTAATTTGATGAAATAATCTAAAATTTAAGTATTACTAAATAAAATTTTGAATCCAATATTTTTTCTTATATAATTTTCACAAAAAGAGGGGTAAAAATTTATTAAGACAAAAAGGAATACAACAAGGAGAGCTCAACAAGGAGCTCGATCTTGAGCAACAAGATCATCAAATTCTTGCACCATCTCAAAGGACAGTTGCCCCCTATCCCTAATATTCCAACCCGGATCATGACTAGAAGCCCATTTGGCTAAACAATCAGCAGTTCTATTCCATTCACGAGGAATATACATGAACCTAATGAACTGAAAAGAGGAAGAGAAGAAAAGAATCTGCTTAACAACATTGGCCAGCTGCCAACTAACATCCTCAAGCTCTTGCGAAGAAAGCATGTTCACCACCACCTGGGAATCCGACTCACAAATAATCTTACTCCATCCCCGCAAGCAACACTGTTCCACAGCATATAAAATAGCCTGAGCTTCCATGAGATTGTTAGTATAATCTCCCTTATGAACTGAGAAGAAAAATTTAACATCCCCAGAACTACAACGAGCCACTCCGCCAATACCAGCCGGACCAAGATTCCCACGGGAAGAACCATCAGTGTTAATTTTCAGAACTCCACAGGGTGGAGGAGTCCAGTGCCCATCCCGGTTAACCCGACCCTTCCTCTGATGGTGAAGCTGCCTGGACATAGAAGGAAACCTATGAGCTGCAATCCCATCCTGCAAATGAAAATTGAGGCGATTATAGATAGCAAGATCAACCAGATCCATACCCCCATCAAGCTCACACTTCACAAGAATAGTTTCCTGAAGAGAATGTGATATTTTCCACCAAAGATGCAAAACACCAAGCCGAACATCTTGGAATATGTGACAATTTCTCTCCAACTAGATATGCCAAAGCATGAAAGATGGGCCAGCAATCCAAGAAACATGGAGAGAAGAAGACTTGGAGGGAGCACTACCCAAGCGGGCCCAGAACTCAGGCAAAGAGGAAGCATGCCGACAAGAGCAACCCCAAGCGCTCCACCAAAGGTGCCATATCTGAGTAGAATAGGAGCAATGGAAGAACAGATGGGAGACAGAATCCTCGCCATTACCACACAAAACACAATAAGAGGGGCCCTGAAATCCACGTTTACAAAGATTATCCCAAGTAAGACAACAGTTGTGAGCCACTAGCCACATGAAAAAATTGCACTTGGACCAAGAAACTTTATTCCAAACTTGCTTCCGCCAAGGGACCTCAGCATCCCCAAATAATTGTCTAGTTATCTCCTGATACCCAACAGAGACATGATATTTACTAGACAAGGTACCGCCCCAAGCCAAAACATCTGGACCAAGCAAAGAAGAACACTCTCTAGAGGCTAGAATTTGAGAAAGCTCCTGACGATCCATGTCTATACCTCTAGGAGGCCAATCAGAGGAATGCTTCCATCTGTAACCAACAACAGGTCCCAATTGATAAGGAGTCTTGTAATGAGCCACTATATCCCATCCAGCGGCAAGAAAAGAGTCACAAAGAGGCTGAAGATGAGGGTATATGGATAAAATGGAAGGGAATCCATCCCAAGAATCAGACCAAAACAAAGCTTGAGAACCTCCTTTACATATCCAGAACAGACCCCTCTTCACCAACATCGCACCTGTCTTCAAAGTATGCCAAACCATTGAGCCACGACCTTCAAGAGGAAGTGTAGAAACAGAGAAAGGATTAGCACCATGAAAATATTTATGAGTGATAATACAAGCCCAAAGTTGATGTTGTCTAGAGCACCATCGCCAATAAAGTTTAGCAGCCAAAGCTTGACTACTCAATAGAGCAGATCGAAGACCAAGACCACCCTCCTTTTTAGGCCTACAAACAGTTGCCCAATTAACCAAGCTCCATTTAGTACTACACAAATTACCACTCCAAAGGAATTGTCGAGAAAGATCATAAAACTCCTTGAGAAAGTAAATAGGTGCAGCATGAACCATGCTTCTATAAGTAGGAAGAGCTTGGATAACAACTTGAAGAAGAGTAACCCGAGCAACAGTAGAAAGCCATCTATGAGTCCAATGATTTACCTTATCCTGAAGCTTGGTAATCAAATTTTTCCAGAAGAGACGTGGCTGCCTGGAAACAGCAATAGGAATGCCAAGATAAGTCAAAGGAAGTGAACCTATCTGAAACCGTAGGATACCAACAATCCTGTGCTGAATAGAATCAGGAGTGTTAAAAAAGTAAATGAAAGATTTGTGCTCATTAACTTTCTGGCCTAAAGCTGCCAAATAAACGTCCAAAGCATGTCGAAAGGCTTCAGCTTCCTTGATCCTAGCAAGACTGGCAAGAGCAGAATCATCAACAAATTGAAGATGGGAAAGAGAAGGTAAGCCATTACCCCACCGCCGGCCTTGAATAGAATTTTGGGACACCTGATGCTTAATGAATCTGCCCAAGCCTTCAACCATGATGATGAATAGATATGGGGAGAGAGGGTCACCCTGGCGGAGGCCTCTAGAAGCACCAAATAGTTGTGAAGGTTGACCATTAATAAGAACAGAAAAAGAGGCAGAAGTAACACAACTCATAATCCAACTCACCCAGTTAGAGCTAAATCCAAAAGAAAGAAGAATACTCCTTAGGAAGCTCCATTTAACTCTATCGTAGGCCTTAGCCATATCCAGCTTAACAAACATGGCTCTCTCCCTTGAAGTAGCCATAGAGTAAATAGCCTTAGTAGAAATAACCACCCCATCCAAAATTTGTCTGCCAGCAACAAAACCACCTTGTTCTTCTGAGATAATAATGGGAAGCCACCTTTTCAGTCTCTCAGCAATAAGCTTAGTAATAACTTTGTAAACCACATTACATAAGGCAATTGGTCTAAAAAACTCCAATTGATTAGCACCCTCTCTCTTAGGAATAAGAGTCAAGAATGTAGAGTTCAAAGCTCGAAGCATCTGCTTGCTAGCATAGGACTCTTTAACCACCTCCAACAAATCATGATTAATGATGTCCCAAAATTCCTAAAAGAATTCAACTGGAAAGCCATCAGGACTAGGAGCCTTCCCCTTAGGCATGCCAAAGACCACCTCCTCCAGCTCTTCCAAAGAGATAGGACGCATGAGATAATCATTCATTTCCTGAGTGATAAGGGAAGGAATACAAGACAAAATAATATTTTCTTCATTATCAGCAGGAGGAGAGTCCTTAGAGAAGAGGGTAGAGAAGTATGAAATATCCTCCTGGAACAAAGTTGGCAAGGAATTTAGTTGGATACCTTGAGAATTAACCAAAGAAGAGATAGTGCTTTGATTTCGGCGAGATTGCACTGTTTTATGGAAAAAGGCAGTGTTTTGATCACCTTCCTGGAGCCAATCAACTCGAGCCTTTTGCTTCCAAAAAATTTCCTCTCGAAGTTCCCATTCTTCTAGAGCTCTAGAAGCAAGGGATTCAGCCTGACCAAGATCCTCTGAGAAACCTCAATCTCTAATCTCCCTTGTGATGACATCAAAATTTTCTTGAGCAAGCCTCTTCATAAAGTGAAGGTTCCCAAAGCATTCCCTATTCCATATCTTGAGCTGCCTTTTAACATATTGAAGCCTTTTAGAAAATGAGAACATTGCAGTACCATATGCAGGAGCACCATCTTTCCACCAACAAAAAACAAAATCATGAAGAGAGGAGTCACGAAGCCACATCAACTGGAACTTAAAAGGAGGATGCTTCGGAACATAAGCCCCTATAGCGGAAAATTTGATTGGCCAATGATCTGAACCCCTCCAATCAAGGATTTCTGAAGAGATAGTAAGGGTGTCACTAAGCCAGAAGCAAGAAACAAGAAATCTATCTAGACGTTCTGAGATAGCAGCAACACTAGTCTTGCGATTATTCCAGGTATAGAGGCCATTAGAAGGCTTAACATCAGAGAGATGCAAAAGAGATATGTGTTGTCGAAGAAGAGCAGAAGAAGGCCCCAATCTAGCCAAACCACCATGCTTCTCTTCCAGACTTAAAACTGAATTGAAGTCCCCTGCTAACACCCAAGGATGATAAGGATGACAATTTCTAACATATTGAATATGTTCCCAAAGTTCCTCCTTTCCCACAAGATCAACAGGTGCATACACATTAGTAACCATGATTACCTCTCCCGAGTCTAGAGCAGAAGCTACCATAGAGAGAGCTGAGTGAGAAGAAATCCAGCCAAGAGGAGAAATTTTTTGAGGATCCCAAAATATAGCTAAACCACCAGCACTGCCTGTTGCCCCAACACACTGGCATTGGCCACGAGACCAAATACTAGAAGCATGTTGGACCATAGACTCCACAGAGAGCTTAGTCTCTTGGATACAAAAAACATCAGGACTACGATCAACCACCAAGTTATGAATAGCCTTTTGTCTAGGGATGCTATTCAACCCCCTTACATTCCATGAGAGAATAATCATCATTGGGTAGAATTGGGAAAATGAGAATCCAAAGGTTTCACTAAACCAGACTCAATCAATATATCTCCTGTGAGTTTAATCTTCTCTTGGTCTGTTTTGCACCCACTCCTTAAAGGGGGAGTAGAAGAAGCCCGCTTAAAGGGTTGAGGCAGCAACCCCAAGGGGAGAGGAGATCCCTTGCCCTTACCTGATGGTAGCACATCCTTAACCAAGTCAGCCAAAACAACATCATTATCTTCCAACATTGCAGGAGTCACCAGAGCCTCTGTCACAGGAGCTACAGGAACCTCACAGTTCTGATATACTACAACTTGAGATGCCCCACAAGCATCATTAGGAACATATCTCTCATCTGGGCAAATTGGATCAGAAGAGATAGGAGGAGGAATACCCTCCTCTAGAACCATACTATCCAGCACCTCAAAGCAGTTAAAACCTGAATCAGATAATCTTTCTTTCAAAGGCCTCTTTTGACCACATCCCTTAGCTCGAGGGCGAACAAGGGTAAATCCATCCTTATCCTACATTTGAGCCTTACCCTTACCTGTAGCATCTTGTGGATTCATCCCCTTGGTAGTATTAACCATTTGAGATTGTCCTTTCCCTGTAGTATCTGCCAAACCACCAGCATTGCCAACTATAGAACGATCCACTCCTTTGAAACTCGAGTTACGGGGGTACTGTCACAGTAAATGACCATACTCATGACAAATTCGGCAATGGAAAGGGAGGGATTCATAATCTAACTGCTGCACCCAAGAAGAATCCCCCAGACAAATTTCCAAAGAATCTGGTAATGGGTTATTCAAATTAATTTCAACACAAATTCTAGCATAAGAAATAACCTTTTTATCGAGGGATTGATGTGCGATCGCAACCGGCTTCCCCAACAAAGCAGCAATTTGTCGAAGGATGTCTTCACGCCAAAATTCCAAGGGAAGACGAGGCAAGCGAACCCAAACTGGCACTGTTGAAGGGAGATCCTCAACAGAATTAAAACTTGAATGCCAAGGTTTGACAAATAACCCCACATGGTTGTAGAAATAAGGGCCTCCTTCAAAAACACGATCACGATCAGACATGCAAGAGAATACAACAAAAAAAAAAAATTCCTTGCCAACATAATCTCCATATCGCCTTCCACCTGCCAAGAGCGGCGGATCCATGCCTCAAGAGCGGATAGGGAAATATAGATTCCAAGAAATTTGCATATCAAAGCATGCTTGGTCCAATAATCAATGTCCTCCATTACAACCGTTGGAGGAATAACCAGAATAGGGCGATCATGGCTACGCGAAAAACAACCATTAACTTTTTTCAGCTTGGAGCTCTCCCCTGAATAAAATGATTCAGATCGCATTGCATGCATAGTTGGAGAAGAACCATCTGTTCTCATCAACGGAGAAGAAATCCCAGGCCCTGCCATGCAAACAATAAAACCCCAATCCAAAATTGACTGCAGAAGATCTCCAAAAACACCGACCGAGGAGTTAGTGCTCAATAAAATGGGAAAATGGAAATCCTCTTCTTATATAATTTTAAAAATAGTCATTTATTAAATTAATTACTTAAATTTAATAAAATAAATTTAACAATATTTTTTCAATATATAAGTTTGGTAAGAATTAGAGCATTTAAAAAATAAATTATTCACTTTAATTGTTTAATTTATATAGTTTGAACATATATTGAAAAAATTATAATGTATGGGTGAAATCTAGTAAACTTTACTTTTTGCACAAGTTTCCATCCATTCTATCTACTTTATAACCCCACAGAAGACAGGGACTCTAGGGACTCTAGCTCAACCAAAGCTCTTATTAAAAAAAAGCACAAAAAATATTAATATTTTTGGGAGGGGTTTTACCCCCATAGCTAGCGTTTCAAGGTAATACATGATTGCCAATACTACCAAAGGCAATGTGTGAAAAAAGGGGTGAAAATTAAATTTTAAAAATATAAATTTTTATTTTGATTAAAATTTATTTTAAAAATAATTTTATTTAGAATATATATATATATATATATATATATATATATATATATATACACACACACACTTGATTTATGAATTTTGAGTTTATATTTATATTTTGGAATTTTAATTAACATTTAACAATTACAGTGATAAGTGATTAACAATTAGTTTTGTTTGCTTTGGAATCTTAGTAACTATCATTACGTTGTCATTAGATCTTCCTTCATCCTTCACAAAAGATTTGGAACACTTAGAATTAGCATGGATCATCACCCATATAGTATTCTAAAGAGGAGTAGTAAGGACTAACACTAATTAAAAAATTTAACTGCAAGTAAGTTTTCTATTCACAAAGTAGACTCTAACTACATAGAGGATCCCTCAATCACAAAAAATTAAAACAATGTCTAGTCAAGGTCTTTTACACATATAAAGATAATATCCATAATAGTAGTTTAGACATAATCCTAGATTTGAAAGTAGCCACCTAGATCAATTAAAGAGTGTCCAAAGAATCAACTAATTTCTTACTCTAAAACTTATAAAATCCAACCCAACTTAAAATTATTAACACGAATCCACATGGGTATTGTATCAATGAAAATATTGAGCAGTTGTTAAGATATATGACACTTATGCCGATAAACCTGAACCCTCTTATCTTAACCTCATACTTTTGAGTCTTCCAACTAAACATTGGGGCATTCATTATTAATAAGGCTAACATAGATGGATATAATGATTATATTATTTGTTTTTAGTACTAATATTTCAAATGAGCTTTAAATATATGATAATAGGTAGAGAGGGAGGCAAGTCATCATTCCAATTTCATATGGAACCCCGATCAATAACTTTACCTAGTATTCACATCATAAAGGAGTCAACTTAGAACTCTCTCAATTTTGTTTAAGAGGAAGACTGTTGTTATCATAAAAAAATATGTTATTGAAATATATATCTTGATACAAATAAACTAGGGTATGCCCCTTTTAATGTGTAGAAGTGTATAGGATGAAAGTCTAGGGTAAGAATGGAGGTTTTCTTCTTCGTTCTTTCCTACCAATGCCCATTTGAAGGGAGATACTTAGTGTTTGTAATTTTTTAAAAGTTTTTATATAATACAAAAGGCTTTAGCCATTTACTGATCAAAAAAACTTTATTTTTATTTATTCTTTTATGATAGATAATGGGTCAAAGCCTTGATTAATTATTATTATTTTTTGTGATTAATTATTATTTTGTGTTAAGTTCAAGTATATTTGAAACCAAGACCTCCCAAATGAGAGGCTCACAAGTGACCATTGTGTTGTAGGCTCTTGCCTATTAATAATTTGTTTGATTGATATTAACATCTTATAATTATTATTTATTAATTAAATAATTATGAATTGATCCTATCATTATGATCATGAATCTTTGGTAAGTAATTTTTAATGGATGAACTTTGAGTGATGTTTTTGTATTTATTATTACATGCAAATATTTTTTTGACCAAATTGGATGTTAGAAAATAATTAAAATAGACTTTGTGGCTGAAACCTTATGTTTTATGGGTGGTTGTTTGTGGATTTACGTGATGTTTTATTTTATGATGATTATTAGGGAAAATGTAGTTGGTCATTCAAGAATGTGCACCAAAAGCTTGTGAAGTTTATTTTATGGTGATTTGTCATTGCTACTAGTCATTGTGATGTATTACGTGTTCAATCTCAAGCTCATGTTATGATGTATGTTTTTTAGAGCATTTATGATATTTTGGTTTGAAGGCCGGTGTGAGTTCTAGTTGCTTATCATGGGGACAAAATTGATTATCATTCTTTTGGTGAGTTATGATATTTATTTGTGATTTGCAATCTTATGAGGGGTTATCTTGGTAGGTTATTTGCGATTTTTGTCTTGGTTTCCTCATTCTATGTTTATTTGTCTAGACCTTTCTTTAACTTGGTCTTTAAAAGATTGTTTCTTGGAAAACTAGTGCATTCTTCCCTCTGTTGGACTTGATGAGTCACTAGTGGTCATTCTTGAAATAGGGATTGTTTGTTTGTTTTGTTGTTCTTCAATTTCTTTAGTCAGTTCTATGATTTTTGTAGTTTGTGGTTTAGGTTGAATGACCACCGAGGTCCAACTTTGACCTTTTACAAAGCATCTCCTTCTAAGAACTTTAATTTCTCCCAATAGAGGAGAAGATAAATCCTCCCCCCCGGGTCTGAAGAGGTGTCACTGAATGAAGTATTTAGATCTTCTTTTATATCCTTTTCATTATTCATGGTTTCAAGCATACATAGGTGACTTGAATTATCTTTGGGTATTTCACTTATGGTTTGGCCAGTCATAGAGTGTGTCATGTAAGTTAAAACTCGTGCAATCACTTATTGGCATTATGTACATTCAAACTTGGAGTGGCTTGTATGATGCAACCTACAAAATCCTGGGAGGAGAAAGATATTTGGATTTGCATCTTCCGCAAAATACTATAAATTTTCAATCATTCTATCTATAAACTCAGTTGCAATTTCTTCTTCTGGAGTGAGGTTTTGTGATCCTGCAATTTGGTTATCATATTTTTTGATTGGAATTATATCAAAAGTCATTAATTTGTAAGAGCCTAAATCTAATTGAAGAAAGGCTACTTCATTCAGAGAATTATACTCTGTGATCATGGTCCTTAATTTTGGCTCGACATCTATTTTAATTTGGTTATTCAATCCTTTCCAAGGTAGCCACAATTGGGTGAAGTTTGTTGGGAACCATCCTCTTAGACACTTAGTCCATTCTATGCTAAGTAGTAGACCGTATGTTTCTGGAATTTATACTACATGTATGTCGATTATATCTTGGATCTGAGAATATGTAGTTAACTGTATGTGGACATCCTTCAACACTCCTACGAATTTCACTTCTATTTTGTCAAGTTGGATCACTATTTGATTTGTAGGTTGCAGAGTGACTTCTAACTATTGAGATATCGAAAGTGGCATGACATTGTAGGAAGCTTCTAAATCTATGAGTCAATTGTGAAGATTCTTTCCAAAAAATCTAAGGCTAAGTAGAAAAGGGGTCAACTCAACTTTGTCTTTATACTTGGTAGGCATAGCCTCATAGGTATTAACCTGTGGTGATGTTGTCTTTTGATGGCTAGCACCAGGTGTTGTCTTTGTATGATCAAGGGTTATCAAAAGTGTTTCCCTTTGGCTAGGACAACTCTGTAGCATATCATACATTGAGATATTAGGCTTGGTTCTTTTCAACTCTTCAATGACACTATACTTCTCAGTTGACCAGGTTGGATTCTTTAGTATAGTAGGTATGCTCCTGTATGCTTGAATTTTTTGCCCCAAGAAGGGTGCTCTTGTAGGTGTGGGATTATTATTTACTCTTGGGTTTAGTGGTGTTAGCTCTAATCCAAGGGGAACTTTGTTAGTCATAGGTTCCCTTCGATTATGTAAGTTGTAAGTATTTCAGTTATCATTCTGAAAAGTGAACATCTCTATTGGTTCAAGGTTTGATTCTTGGTTGAAGGGAAAGATGAATTCTTAATTGGTTGGGTCTCCTATTTCGGTGTTCTATGGAGAATCATAAGATTTTAGAAACATGGTGTTGAACTAAATATGGGACTCATTTTTAGAGCGATATGAATTCGGGTCCATTTCTTGATTTCCACTAAAAAATAATCTGCCATCATTGGGTGTACTTTGATTGGTGTTGAGTTGATTGATGTCTACAAACTTAGCATTGTCATTAGTGTCTACAAGGATAATTCCATTGTTTGGATGGGTATTCCATTGTCTATTATGTCTTGAGAAACCATTTTTATGATCTAGCTGGTTGAAATTATTCCCTGCAGTGTTATTTCCTTCGAAATTCTTGTTTTAATTTTGATCATAGTTATTGTTGTACAAGGTTGTATTGGTTGTTTGGAAATTGTTGTTCTACCCTTGTGATAACCTGAGATGGGTTATCTCATTGGTTATTTGAGGCATGGTCTTTTTCATTTGATCTAGCTCAATTGTGACATTGTTTTCTACCTCAACAAATGACACAACCTTTTGGAGTTTCATATCCTAGGTAGGTTATAGTTTGAGTTGAGGTAGTCGAGGCCTATTATAATGGGATTGGAGTGGATAGAATGAACTGACTAGATATTATTTTTGCTCTAGCATGGTATTGTGGTATCATCATATTGGCATGAGTTGGAACCATCATACCTCCTCCATTAGGTTTAGCATGTTTAGTAAATGTGACTACTTCAAAGACCTTTTTCTAGTGTATCAATGTATGTAGCAGGAAACCTCCTTAGGAAGATAGAAATGACATGGTCCATGGAGTTTATATAGATTTAAATTGCAACCTCCACTCGTATGGTGTAAGGGATTCCCAACTTGTGGTACACCATGTGAAAATGATGATTAAAACATGAGATAGTCTCTATTGGATCCTTCTTAATAGATATGAACTAGTGGTGTATCATAGTCGAATTGATGAGAATTTTGAATTTGTCTAAGAATTGTAGACACCTAAAAACCTTTAGAAAATAAAGTATTTTTATTTTCTGAAAAAGTCCTGATGACATCATCATTTATTAATTAATTAATTAATTAATTAATTAATTTTTATGCCATTAAATCCCTTTATCTTAATTTAAAATATTTAATTAAGGAATCCCTCCCAAAAATGTTTAAATCTTATTTAAACATTATTTCCTTATTTATTAATTATTTAATTAATAAATTGACCAAAAATCCTAAAATAAATAAAAAATTTATTTTTTTCCCAAAAGTTGGCCAATTTCCTTATGACCAATAACCTCTTCCAAAATCTTCTAATCCTTCTTTAATTTTGATTAAAGGCTAATCCCATCATTTCCTACCCCTAATCCCAACTCAAAATATTTAATTAAAGTTAAATATTAATCCTCATGTTTATTAAAAAAGTTTTAATAAATATCTCCTCAACCCAAACCATTGAAATAAATAAAACTTTATTTATTTCCTAAAAATCTAATTTATCCTCATCCTAAGAAGTTCTAGACTCTTCTAGAAAGTCTTTATCCTCATCCTAGGAAATTCTAGACTATTCTAGAAAGTCTTTATCCTCATCCAAAGTCTAGACTCTTCTAGAAGATGTCTTTAAACCTAATCCTAATCCCTTCCTAACCTTGTCACATTCCCTAAACATGGGTTAAGACTTACTAACCCAAGCCAAAGTTAACAAATATCTCCTCCTTCACCCACCCTCATTAAATGCCATCCACTTGCCTATCCCTAAGCTAATCCTAAACCATCCTAATCCATCCTCTAATCATTTGCACAAGCCTAAGCAAGCTTAAAACCTTCCTAATCAAGTCCAAGTCGAATTTTCTCTCATCACCCTCAAAATATCTCAACCATAAAACTTTATGAAGTCCACTAGGTCATAAATGACTCTTACAAGCCCTTTTATTGCTCTTACAAGTCATTATGAGGGTCTTTATGAAGATTTTATCCCTTGAGCCTCCTTTGTTGACTCATCCTTCCCCTTTCCTCCATCCTCTCACCATGTGACATGTGTCACTCCTTGATTGGCTATAAGGAAGCACAATCCATGTGCTCTCCTCTCATGCAATCTGAGCCCTCCATAAGCTTTTTCCCATCCTTGCATCTTAGCCCTCAAACCCTCAAGCCTCTTGCCTATAAATTGGATCCTTCCCCTTTGCAAAATAACACAATCTATGAAGTAAAGTCATAATGCCATTTTAAGAAGCCATTTTACATCAAAATCATACACTCACACCCAAATTCCAACTCCATTTGAAGCCCTTTTTGAAGCATAAGCTTGAGCATACATCCTATCTTTTTAGACAAAGCTACTCAACAAGAGAGCTTCTTATTGAGAGAGCCCATTAATGGCTCATATTCTCAATTAAGAGCTCATCTTAGTCTATCTTGAAGTTTATGAATTTTGTTTAGTTTGTAGAAGCTTTATTTAAATTTGGTTTCTATTAGCATACTAACATTTTCTCATATACAAGAATATCTTTTCAAAGCTATCCCAATTTGAGATAGATCCTAGGGACATATTTGTGTATCAGTTTAATGCAACCTCTCTCAATTTATATGGGAACAAATTTAGGACAATATTTTCTTGTTGAATCTATTTTTGATTGCATATTGCTTTAAAAACTTTGATGTGATCTTCAGTTGTCAATGTCTGTCCATAGATGAACCTTGGAAAAACTTTTGTGGGGTTCTTGGGAAGGTCATTGAGTGGACCTTGCAAGTTGATTTGTGAATCTAATGTGTTTTCAAAAAAAGTCATGGATGGAGGGTTAAGCAAAATGGTAGGTGGAGGCAAGTTAGAATGTGGAATAGACGAAGATGATGGGATTTGAAATGTGAGTAGTTGGATTCTAGGTATCCCCTTATCACTATGAGTCTTTCAAAAGTGACTGAGTTGTAGGAATTCATGTCCACTAGGTGAGGACCATAGTTCTCTTTGAAATGGAGATGGTGGGTCAAAATCTTCTAGTATGTGTTTACTTTCAAAAGTGCATCTTCTAAAAAGTGCACCTTGCAAAAATTGCACCTTCTAATAAGTGCACCTTGTAACAATGACAAACTTTGAAAATTGTAGAACTATCAAATAACAACTTAGTCTTTTGAGTAGAATAGTGTTTTGGGCCCTCCATCTAGCACCACTTCTATTGAGCGGTCATTTTGCACAATGATAATGGAAAAATTTCTCTCAAATCTATCTTGAAAAGTTGATCAATGACCAACTCCAAGGTTCTAGATGGTTTTTTTAACCTACTATGTAACTCAATTGAATATAACTGTGAATGTTTACAAGGAGGCCTTTGCTGGTATCCACCAATTTTGTACATCTTTGTTGAAATGTAACCACAAAACAAATATGTTTTTGTATTTTATTTTTTATAATGAATGTAATTTTGTATCAATGTAGCTATATGAAATCCCATTTTAACCAAGTGTTTGATGTTGAGGTAATGGGTGTTGCACACATTGCATAATATTGTTATATTATTTTATTTTATTTTACTGTGAATGTTTACAAGGAGGCCTTTGCTGGTATCCACCAATTCTATACATCTTTTTTGAAATGTAACCAAAAAACAAATATGTTTTTGTATTTTATTTTTTATAATGAATGTAATTTTGTATCAATGTAGCTATATGAAATCCTATTTTAACCAAGTGTTCGATGTTGAGGTAATGGGTGTTGCACACATTGCATAATATTGTTATATTATTTTATTTTATTTTACTGTGTAATGTTGCACCTAGATGGACGCGCAACATGTAAAGATTCCCATGGGATATACTTGGTGAGTTGTATTGTAACATTGTGATAATATTTGATGTAATTATTTAATATTGGGGTAGAGAATTAAAATTCCAATATTAAATGTGGGATCAATGGGTTAGGTAGCACATGGTTTATGTAATACCACATAGTGGTTTTGTGGGACTTGCTACTATATAAGTAGCCATGAGGGTAGTTGTTGTGCGAGAAGACAAAAGGGAAAGAGTCAAGTAGGATAAGGCTTGACAGGTTATCCAAGGGAGCATTTGTGAAGGTTGGAAGCATGACATGGGATGTGTGGATTCATGCTTGTTCACATGGATTTCTTGATAGTGGCTATGGATTTGAAGGCTTCCATGGTTTTTTTGCAATGGTTTTTGGTTGAATTATACATGGTGATGGATGCTTTTGGAGGCTAGGTTTTTCTCTTGATGAGGGTTTCCTAGGGTATATCTTCTATCACTTTTTTTTGGGTATGTTGTCTATTCTCTTGCATGTGGATTTCAATGAGATATTTGTTTCAGATCTATTGTGAGTTATTTGGAAATGATTATATTCTTTTTTGCAAGTTTTCTCACATTTGAAAAGAAAATAACAAAGATAGAGTAACAATATATTAAAGAACCAGGAGGCTAACCGGGCTATTATTCAACACATGGAGGTGCAAATGGGAGATATCCCAAAAAAACTAAAGGACTACAAGCAGAATCTTAGACTGGTCATCAAGGAAAGTGGAACAAAAATGGGGCAAGTCACCTCAAGCATCTGTGCAGTGGCGACAACTCTGGGTAAAAGAGTTAATGAAGGAACCATATCTTCGGAGGGCCCAAGCAAGAGGACAAGACAGAGTTCGAGGAAAAAAGCTTTGATTGATGCTGCTTCTTCGACTGCTAACTCCATCCAGGATACGACTAAGATTGGTAAGGAGGCTGTGAAGATGATTACAGAATTGCAATAGTTTCTTGGGTCTTCTTTTCTGGTCAGGTTTTTGTGCAGGTCCTATTTGTTGGCTGGTTCTTCTGGTTCCTGTGTTTGGTCCTGGTTTCTAGTTTTTAGTTTTTTTTATATACTGTCGGTTCCAGGTCCTTGTAAAACCTGGGTTTATTATCTGGACTTTAATAGTGGTTTTAGGTCCTTGTAAATCTGATTTTGATGCTACTTTTTAGTAGGTTTATGGACTCTTTCCTTTTGGTTAGCATGTTTTTTTCCTTTTTTGAGGATGTAAAAGGGTTTCAGGGTCACTTCAAAACCTATTTTTACCGTAATCTAAAACAATATATTAAAGAAAATTACTAAAAGGGAAATTCTTAATGGTCATAAGCCAAAGTAACAACACATATGTGAATTAAATTATCAAAAGGATCTGGTAGGAAACTAATGAAATTAGGAGTAGTGCTTCCTCAACTCCACTGATGCAATCAGCAATGAGAATTTTAATGAAAACTGAGAGATGTTTCATGATTCATGAAATCATGAGGCCACGAAAGTGTGCTCACATGAGATAAAATGTTGTGTAAGAACAATGATGATCCTTTCTCTAATCCTTCATGACAACATAATTTGTTAACATAAGAAAAACACTAGAATTATAAGATCCCACAATTATCAAATGCAATAAAACAATTAGCTCCATTATCATTCATGAACATAGATTCAAAAAAAAATAACATACTCTAGCAAGATTTACTACACTCAGAATAAGAGCACCAATAGCATTTATTATTGCACCAAAATAACAACATGGAGTACATATTCCATCCATGTATTTAAAAGAAATCATCCCCTCCTTTTGTGTTAGGAGTGATAACTCTTCTAATGAAAAATCATGCTAAAAACTAATAAAATAAAGCTGATTACCTACAAATTAACTCTCTAAATGGTGCTAAGTAGGTCTCCACCTTTGTTTATATCAATTAGTGGGTGCATGAGCCTTTACATGGCTTAAAACAATAAAAGAAGAAGAAGATAAGAGGAGACAAGTCATGAGATGATCTGAGAGTCATTGAGACTTCTAAAAATGGAATCTTGGCCTTCTCTAGGTGTTTCTTGGAGTTGAACTATCATCAAAATGTGTTTTCAGTGCATGAAATGCTCCAAAATAGTAACTAGTAGTTAACTGTCGATGGACATCTTGATTTCACACACCTTGTAAAAAGTGCACCTCTGAAAAAGTGCACCTTCTAAAAAGAGCACCTCTAAAAAAGTGTACCTTGTGACAAGATCAAAAAATATCAAGATTTTGCTAAACCTCAAAACTGAATTTCCAGCATCTGGGTTTTCTTCCCCTTTAGACCAAAATGATGTTTGTGTGTTTGCTCTTGAAATTTTCAATTATCTCTATTATTTTCTTATCTTTCAGAAATTCTAATGACTCATACTTATTGTGCACCACCTGGTGATAATTTCTTATTTCTATCCTTGTATCTGCAAAATCTTCCAATTTGGAATCTAACTCTAACAATGTTTCTTTTATTTTGAAAATTTGTCTAACATCATCTTCAAACAAAAAAACCTCAAATAATGCATTGAACTATGGTACTGCTATCTGTACTGAAGAAAGTTGAGTTCTTGACTCGTCCTCAAACATTTTTAGGCTAGCAACATTATAATATTTGTCTACTTCCAAAAATTATCGTTCTTGACACTTTCTTATCCAATCCATCAACCATATATATCTCCATTTGCATTTGGTACCTCTACCATTTTATACATTTTAGTGTTTGCAAATCATTAGCCTAGGTATGCACCTCATCCATTAGCCCAAAATATTGGTTTATAATTGTAATAAAATTTTTAGAGTTATTTTGGGTATTGTGCAAAAGGTTCAAATTACCTTCTATTATATGCACTCCTCTATCTTCAAAATTGTGATGCTACCTTTTACAAGCATCCAAAAATGAATCCCTTAAGGGTTACCCTGCCTTTTTTCTCTTGAATGTTTCCCTTAAAGTAAGCTTTGGGTGATTAGGATCTATTGGACCCACTATCTCATTCAAGTATCCTCTTTACAATTCATTTTGCTTCCTTAAAACAAAGAGCTCTGCTCACCTTTATCTAAGTACAAGAATACTTGTTTAAGGCCCTTGGTTTTCAAAAAAAAATTTGTATCCACTATGAGATAACCTATTTTTATCTCCTTCATCTGATAGTCCTTTGGAGTTAATTCTTCTCTATCTGCATGAGGAGGCAGAATAGCAATATGCACCAAAAGATCTTGATCTTGATTCTTCATAATGAAAGAAAGTATTTTAGCATCATCCTTAGGTGGCTCAAAAATTTTAAGCACTTTTACTAACTCCACCATAACTTCTTCTTTTGTAAGCTCTACATGTCTTTTTTATTAGAAATGAACCGCCTTCTTCAACCATGATGTAGTTGTTACCATGGGTGACATATACTATGTCGAAGATGGTTTTTCTAATGCTAGTCCTTTCCCCTTATCACTTCTCTCTAGAGTCTTCTCATGTTGAGGAAGGACTTCAGAGTGAGCTTTTGTGTCAACATGCGACAAGGACCTAGTCTCTATCCTAGGAAGATCTTATCCCCTTTCTTCAACAATATGTCCCTCTTCTAATATCTCATCAGTATGTAACTAAACATATTCTCCTTCCTCTAAGGTTTGGCTATCGAAGGAGGTAGAGCAACTAATTATTGGTTCAGTTGAAGAGGCACAAATAGATGATTTTGTGATGGTGGAGGAGGTCTACCAAGAGACCCTTATGTTAAAGGAGGAAACTGATTAATCTTCTCCCAATGTCTCATTTTGAGGGTTATCCTATATCTTCTCTCTTACCATATTGGTTCCCATAGGCATGAAATCAAAGTATAAAATGTCAAAGACATTGACTCCTTCACCTTCCATCTTGGCAATCCATTTCTCTTGTTCCTCTTCTGAGGCTTCTACATGAATAGGCTCTTAGGGAATAGAAAGTGATGTTTGATTCAAAATCCTCTTTCTTTCTTCTTATGTTTCTCTAGTTGAGTGAGTCCTCTTATTTAATGGGACATATTCTATTTTCTCCCCTTCTTCCTTATCTTCTTCCTTAGGGATGGTTTTTAGCACCTGAAGCGATGGAGTGTGCTATTTCTTCAACCTCCTCTTCTCTCCTACCACTTTTATCTCAGTTATGTCTCTTTTAGGTACCAATGGGGAGGCTTCTGCTAGAGTTGTAGGATCTTGTGGTATTGGTACTCCTTCTTCTATTTGTTGAGCCTTTTCTTTCTTTGGTTGAGCTTCTTCTTGGGTAGTTGGCTCTTCTTGAGCTTCTTCTTCTTGGTCCCTTTCTCAAGTGACCCTCTTTCTCTTCTTTCTCTCTAACCTCTCAGTCTAAAAGTGATCTACCTCTCGTTCATGTTGATGTACCATTTTTGGCCTCATTGGTGACTTCATAGGATAGGTAGGTACAATGAATTTGGTTCCTTTTCCCCTTTTGGGTCGAGTTGTAGCTTGAAGACTTGGGGCTTGTGGAACACAATCTAGATGGGAAGGATTTCTAACCCATTCTCTTGTCAACTCGATAACATGTCAATCCTTGTCATGAATATTATTAAGCTGTCATTTTGCATGATGCTTAACGAAAGGAATCCTCTTGAACTCCTCTCTTGGAAAGATAATCTAGGATCAACTCCAAGGTTTTGGGCAATCTTACAACCTATTGCAATCCGCTCAATTGAAGATAAATGTGTATGTTCGTGAGGAGGCCTTTGCTAGTTCAAACCAATTTTGCATAATTTGTTTAATCTGTTGCTATTTTGAAAAAGTAACCACAAAAGAAATATATTTTTGTATTGTATGGAACCTGTCATTAAGGTGCATAGGTGCACTTTTATTAGAGGTGCACAGACAGTTTTGAAGAAGTAGTGTGTCGATAGTTAACTATCAACTCCTAATTTAGAGCATCACATGCACTAGAAACACATTTTGAGGGTAGTTCAACTCCCAAAAATGCCTAGAGAAGGTTGAGCTTCCATTTTTAGAGCTTCCAAAGACTCCTAGATCATCTTATGGCTGCATTTTCTTATCTTCTCATTCTTTTATTATTTTGTGTCATGAAAAGGCTCAAGCACCCATTAATTGATATAAACAAGGATGGAGACCTACTTAGCACCTTCTAGAGAGTTAGTTTGTAGATAATTATATATTTTTTATTAGTTTTTAGCATGAGTTACATTTGAAGAACTCTCTCTCCAAGAAAAAAGGGAGTAGATAATTTCTTGTAAATACATGGATGTAATATGTAATCCAGGCTATTATTTTGATGCAATAATATATGCTATTGGTGCTCTCATTCTGAGTGTAGTTATTCTTGCTAGAGTGTGTTATTTTTGTGAATGCATGTGCATGAATAATAATGGAGCGAATGGTTTTATTGTGCTATTATGATTGTGTCACCTTTTAGTTCTGGTGTTGGCCTTGTGTTAATGAATTTTGCTAATGTAACAAATTTGAGAAATTATCACCTATTATTCTTGCATAGCGTCTTGTCTCGCATAAGTGCACTTTTCTTGGCCTTGTAATTTTATGAAACGTGAACCATCTTTCGATTATTATTGAGTTCCCATTGATGATTGCATCAGTAGAGTTGAGGAAGCATTGTTACTAATTTCATTGGTTTCCTACCCGATCTTTTTGTTGATTTGACTTGCAAATGTGTTGTTACCGTGGTTTATCTCCATTAGGAATTCCCTTTTCAAGTTATTTTCTTCAATATGTTATCACCCTATCTTTTTTATTTGATTTTCTAACACTTGGTTAAAATAGGAATTCATATAGTTGCATCGATAAATTGCATTCATTATAAAATTAAAAATACCAAAATATATCTCTTTTTTGGTTACTTTTTCAAAACAACAACAGATCAAAATGATTATTTGAAATTGGTTTGAACCAGAAAAGGCTTCCTCATGAACATACACATTTACCTTCAATTCAGTGGATTCCAGTAGGTCACAAGATCACCCAGATGCTTGGAGTTGATCCTAGATTAGCTTTTCAAGAGAGGAGTTTGAGAGGATTCATGTCATTAAGCATTGTGCAAAATGACATCTCAATAGAAGTGGCACTAGAAGGAGGGCCACAAACCATTTAGATAAGGAAAATAACTCACTGCTTTGAAATTTTGTGGCTTTTGAAAGTTCAATTTTTTTTTGGTCTAAAACTGCCAGAAGCTGTGCAGGTGCATATTTTTGAGAGATTGTGCTTCTATAGAGGTGTGTTCTTTCTAGAATTGATGCAAACTAGAAGATCATGATCCAAAATCTCCATTTTAGTGAGCTTTAATATCTTTAGATAGTGAGCTAGAGTTCTTAATACTCAGTCATTTTCGTAAGCCTCGTAGTGATAAAGGACCATATCAAAGTTGAGACCATCTACGAAGAAACACAAATAGTTGAGGACCATATCAAAGTATTTAAAGAAATATGCAACTAAAAGAAATTTCAACAAGAGAATTTGGCCCTCCATTTATTCCCATACTCATTGAGAGAAGTTGCCTTTAACCAGTATGTGAATTTTCGACCAAGATGTAACCAGAATTGGGTTACCTTTAAAAATTTGTTCCTCAAGCAATTTAAAACATTTGTTAACCCGACTATGATACATCATAAATTTATATTAATCAAAAGGGATCTAGTGGAGACCATTTCACATTTTAATCATCACTTTCACATGGCTAACCGTAAGTTGGAAACACCCTATACTATACCAATTGGAGCTACAATCTAGATTTATCTTTATGCTATGGACCATCTCACTGTTGTCTTCCTATGAAGGCTACCTATTTCAAACATCGAAACATTAGAAAAGGTCTTTGAAAAATAAATTACCTTTACTAAACAAGCCAATCCTAATGGAGGAGGATTGATCATTCTAGCTCAAGCTACTACAATGGTACCAACATATCCTACTGGAGCACTAGTGATGCCTAGTAAATTCATTCCAATGAATCTAGTCCCGCTACAACAATCATCAATTATACTAGTTCCATCCATAACTTACATGGGATATGAACCTCCAAAAGCTTCTTTCTTTGAGAAGCTAAAGCAGAAAATAATGTTGCATCTGAGATTGGTCAAATGAAGAAGACTATGTCTCAAATTACCAACGAATTAACCTGTTTGAGGTTGTCACAAAGTAGAATAATAACTTTCACAGAATGAACATAGACCCTTACAAAAACAACTATGGTTAGAACTACAACAAGAATTTCAATGGAAATAGCAATATGGGAAATAACAATGTAGGGAACAAATAGAATCCTCCAAATTGTGACAATGGTTTCCAAAGGTAGAATCGACAATGGAATATTTGTCCAAACAATGGAAGCATCCCTACTAATAATAACAACAATGATCAGTTTGTGTAGATCAAACAATATGATAGTAATCAAAATTTACCCAATGATGGTGGCTCATATTTCAATAGAAATAAAGAAGTGAACCAAAATTCACAAGGCAATAATAGTAAGTCTTCTATGCAATGCAACACTATGATGTTAGAATCTTACAATTCTCCACAAATTCCTGAATGGAGCAAGCAGCCAATGAAGAATTCAATTTTTGATTTAGTCAAGGATCAGATCCTCAACCAAAAGAGATGCTAGCTTTTCAAAATGACAATTGGAATACTTATACATAACTGAAGGGAACCTATGACTAATGGAATTCCTCTTGACTTATAGCCAACACCCTATGATGCAAGAGCTAATAACAATGTAGTACCTAATAGAGCACTGTACGTTGGGAAATATAATCAAAATCAAAGGAACATGCCTACAATCTTGAAGAATCATGTATGGGAAATTGAAAAGTACATGCAATGGAAGATTTAAAGAGGACCAAGGCTAATATGTCCATGTTTGATATGCTACAAATTTTTCCTAATGAAAGGAAACAATGTTGAAGACTCTTGATCATACAAAGGCAACACTTAACACAAACACAGTCCCTCAAAAGACAATATAACAACAAGTCAACACTTCTGAGGCAATGCCTACCATGTATAAAGACAAGGCTAAATTGCTTCCTTTTTTTCTAAGACTCAAAATTTTTGTGAAAAACCTACACAATTGTCTTATAGATTTAGGAGCTTCATGTAATGTCATGCCACTTTTGATAGCTCAAAGGTTGGGAGTCACTCCTCAACCTTAAAATCAGATAGTGATACAAATTGACCAGATGGAAGTAAAAGTTATCGAGGTATTAAAATATGTTGGAATACAATTAACTGTAGACCCTTGAATTCAAGACATTATAGACATACATGTGGTTAAAATCCCTAAAATTTACAGGTTATTGCTAAGTAGAGAATGGACACAATTTTTAAGAGGATGGTTTTTGACTAATTTTACTCAATTATGGCTACCTTGGAAGGAACTGAATCATCATATCAAGATTGATGTTGAGCCAATGCTGAAGACAATAATCATAGAATACAATGCACCAAATGAGGTAGCATTTTTCCAAGCTGAGCTAGGCTCCTATAGAGTGATGTCTCTTGACATAAATGCAACCAAGAGACCCAACCATCTAAATAAAGAATCTATGATCCCTAGCCCAAAAGAAGAACTAATCACTTTGTTTGTAGATAATATGGTTGTAAACTTATAATGCTTAAGTGAGGAGGCAAACCCAAATATTTTGCTTCTTCCAAGATTATGTAGGTTACACAAAGTTAGCCATTCAGAATTTGAATGCTCACATAATTAGGAATCAGTTGCTAGGGTACTCACTCAGATAATCCAAACAAAAAATGGTCAAATCCCAAATGAGGTACAAAAGGAAAGTTCAAGTTCTACAAGCACATCTTAATTGGTCAAGACTAATGAAGAAGAAAAAGAAGATTTCGATGTGTCATATAGTGACACTTCTTCAGATGCTGGGGGTTTATCTAATCCTCCACTTGGGATTATCAAAGTCTAGATGAGAAGACATTTTGTAAAAGGACAAGGTTGGACCTTAGTGGTTGTTCATCTGAAACCCCAAATTGATAAGATCATTGAATTAATTGGGCATATTCAAAGTCAACAAGAGAAACAAATGGCCTCTATATCAAAGATAAACTATGGAAATTTACCAAGTCCACCGCGTGAAAGATTTCAATGGGTCCCAAAGAAATAATCTTTTAAAACTCAAGCTAAGGAAAAGCTAAGTACAAATAAGCACAAGACCAAAAAGCCCAGAGAACAACCAATTTGGACACTTGGATTTGATAGCTCTAAAAGAAAATTATAAGCTATCATAGGTACTGAATTAATTAATCCAAAAGGAAGGTCTTTTTATACAACATATCGCTTACAATTTAGATGTACTAACAATGTTGCAGAGTATGAAACCTTGATTCACAAACTTCTCTTCACATTAGAGAAAGACATCAAAGCTCTTGTAATTGAAGGAGATTCTTATAAGTTAGTCATTAGATAGGTGAAATCAATCTACTCTTGAAATGATAGAAGATTACTTGTACATCAAAAAAGAGTTTTGGACTTATTGGAATATTTTGAGGCCTTGAACATAAGGTCTATTTCGAGGAAGAATATTTTATCTTATGCCCTTGCCATTTTAGAAAAAAGTGATGTCTCTTAACATAAATGCAACTGAGAAACCTGACCATTTGAATAGAGAATATATGATCCCTACCACAAAAGAAGAGCTTATGACTCAATTCATAGATAGTATGGTTGCAAACTCACAATTCTTAGGTGAAGAAGTAGACCCCAATATCTTGTGTTTTTTAGGATCTTGCAAGTTACACAAAGTCAGTCATTTTGAATTTGAATACTTACATTCTCAAGAAGTAGTTTCTAGGGTACTCACTCAGATAATGCAATCATAAAATGGTCAAAATCCAAATAAGGTACAAAAGGAAAGTTCAAGTTCCACCTGCATATCTAAATTTTGGGGACTGATGAAGAAGAAAAAGAAGATTCTAATGTGTCATATACTGAGACTTATTCAAATGATGGGGTTTTATCTAATTCTCCACTAGGGATGATCAAAGCCCTAAGGAGAAGATATTTTGTAAATGGCCAAGGTTGGACCTCAGTGGTTGTTCATCTAAAATGCCAAATTGATAAGATCACTGAATTAATTAAGGATATTTAAAGTCAACAAGAGAAATAAATGGCCCATGTATCAAAGATAAACTCTAGCAACTCACCAAGCCCACCACATGAAATATTGCAATGGATCCCAAAGAAACAATCTTTTAAAACTCAAGTGAAGGAAAAGATGCATACAAATAAACACAAGTCTAGAAAGCCCAAAGAATAACCAATTTGGACATTCAGGTTTGATGGCTCTAAATGTAAATTAGGAGCTAGCACAAGTGTTGAAGTAATTAATCCCATAAGAAGGTATTTTTATGAAGCATATCACTCACAATTTAGATGTACTAATAGTGTTGCAAAGTATAAATCCTTGATTCACGGACTTCTCTTCGCATTAGCTAAAGATATAAAATCTCTCAAAATTAAAGGAGACTATTAGTTGGTCATTAGATAGTTGAAATCAATATACTCTTGTAATGGTTGAAGATTACTTGTGTACTGAAAAAGAGTTTGGGACTTATTGGAATATTTTGAGGTCTTAAACATAAGGTCCATTCTAAGAAAGAAGAACATGGTATCCAATTTCCTTGCCATTTCAGCAAGTGTGTTGCAACCCATTGAAAGAAAAAAACTAAAAAGGTTTTTAGTTGAATTGGTTGCTGCCCTATCTATTCCAAAAAACATTACAAACTTCCAGGTCTTCCAAGATGACCAACATATTCTTGAGTTCATTATGTGCAATGGCCTTTTCAAAGGACAAGAGATTGATGATACTCTCAATGACAACCCTGAAGACAATGAGCTAGAGGATGAAGATGGGATTATAAATTTGAAGACTAATACTATTCCTAAGGTGATGGTAGAATTGGAACATATCCTCAATCAAGATGAATTAGCACATAGTAAAAGAAATATTGAAGAAAATGGGATAGAAGAATGTGATTCATATAATTTGGGTATGAAAGAAGATCCTAAATTAGTCAGAATAGAAAAGGTATGTAACCATCAAGAACAAGAAATTATGCTTCAATGCAAACTACAAAGATGTCATAGCATGGAGCTATGCAGAACTCAAGAAGTATGATCTTGAAATCATCACTCGTGACATTTTTCTGAAGCTTAATGTCAAATCCTTTCATTAAAGACAGAGACCAGTGAATCCACACCAGTGAATCCCATAATTGAGTGTTTGATAATGAAAGAAGTCCAAAAGTTAGTTGACGTTAAAATTATCTTCCCAATCTGACATTCTACATGGGTTTCTAACCTAGTTTTAATAGGGAAAAAGACTGGAGAAATTCATCTTTGTGTGTATTTTCACAATTTGAACTTGGCTTCCTAGAAGGATAACTACTCTTTTCCCTCACTTGATGAGGTATTGAAAATTGTGAATGGGTCTAAAATGATGTCTTTTCTAAATAGATATTCAAGATACAACTAAGTAATGGTAGATGAAGAAGATAGATTGAAGATTGCATTTACAAAAAAATGGAGAACCTTTGCATACTAAAGGATGCATTTTGGATAGATCAATGTGGGAACCACATTCCAAAGAGTGATGAATGAAGAATTCAAAGGGTATATAGTTATCTATATGGATGACTTAACCATCTTTTCAAAAGATCAGAGTACTCATATTGAAGATTTGAAACAAGTATTCAACCGATGTTGAAGGTATAACATATCACTGAATCCCAAGAAGTGTTCATTTGGGGTCACAAAAGGAAAGCTTCTCGGTCATATTATTTTTGAATTTGGGATATATATTGATCCTGAAAGGATAGAAGCCATTCTTAATCTAACACCTCCTTATAGTCGTAAAGAGTGAAATCTTTCTTTGGAAAAATCAATTTTGTACGTAAGTTCATTACTGGATTTTCTGAGATAGTACATCCTCTTAATGACTTGCTCAAGAAAGGAGAAAAGACTAAGTAGGTTCCTAAAATAAATAAATCTTTTGAAGACATAAAAGTGGTCATCTCTACTACCCCACTTCTTGTGAGTCTAGATTATGATTTCCCATTCAAAATCTATTCATCTACTTTAGAACATTCATGCGTTGAGATTCTCACTCAAAAGAAAGATAAATAAGATGAGAGACCTATTGCATTCATGAGTTTCTCACTAAAGAATGATGAGTTGAACTATTCTAACCTTGAAAAATAGTCTTTTTTAGTGATAAAGCTAGTTATGAAATTTAATCATTATATACTCAGGAGCAAGGTATATGTAAGTCTGCCTAATCCTATGGTTAAAACATTGCTGATACTAAATGAATTAGGTGAAAGATGAGGAAGATGGATGGTTGAATTATGAGATTTTGATGTAGAGATTTAACCAATGAAGCTAGTGAGAGGACAAGGACTAACTAAGATGATCATCAATAATGAGATCAATGCTAACAATGGAATCAAATTTGATGACAAAATCAACACCAAGAATCAACAAAAGATCATAGTATCTCAAGTGGATATTTAACAAGGAATAATCATAGATGTGTGGTATCAAGATATTGCCTATTATCTTTTGTAGAATCAATGCCCTAACCAGATGAATAGTCTCTAGTGTAGAGGACTAAAGATGAAATGTGAATCCTATATGCTTCAAGATAGAAAACTTTACAAAAGAAACTACAAGGGGATTTATTTGAAGTGTTTGGGATGTGAATAAGTGAAATAATTTTTGGAACAATTTCATGATAGGTATGGCATGGGACATAGATCAGTAGAAGCTACAACTCACATGATTTTGAGATCCTGTTACTTTTGGCCTACCATCTTCAAGGATACATTTGAACATGTACATTCTTGCCATATTTGTTAGACAAGTGCCAATAGAGAAAGACATCCAACTATGCCACTACAACCAATGTTTGAGGTACACCCTTTTTCCAAGTGAGGGTTGGACTTTAAGGGACTAGTAAACCCACCATCATCTATAGGATATTGTTGACATTATGGTCAAGTTTTTTTAATAGTGACTCACACTTAGTCAATTGGTTAGAAACTAATGAACTTATCTTGTAGTGTACAATTACTACCAAGCAATACAATTTTTATCGAGTTCTACAGTTGGTACCAAGTTCTAGAATCAGTATTTAGTTCATGTCAAGTAGTATTTACTGAGTTGATAAGTGACAATACAAATTGAGCTTCATATTGTTAACCGAGTTACATAGTTTCAACCATGGTCTCCAGTGTTTACCAAGTTCATAATGTCAGTAATGTGAATCTAGTGTTGACCGAGCCAAGGAGTGTAAACCAAGTGATTTAGTTTATACTGAGCTTATAGTGTTAGTTTTGATCGATCCATGCACTATCGACCAAGTGATTCAATTTATATGTTGAGTTTCATAATGTTCATTGAGTCACTAGTTATGAATAAGTTTAGACTACATGGAAGTGATTAGTATAAGTTGAGCTTCTACATCTATCAAGTGCATGATGATGCTGGGTATTGATAATGGTTGTCGAGTATCAAAACTTCACTAAGTTTATCTTCAAAACTTGAGTGCCAACAACTGAGCCGACTTTGTGTATTTTGGTGAAACTTGTATTGTAGCCAACTTTGATGAATTGTAATTTGGATTGGTATATATGAAATGTATTATATCACATCCAAGTGAGATATAATAAGAAGAAAGTATAAAGAGAAGTAGTGAAAATTAAGAAGGCTACAAGAAGTATAAGGAGGAACAAAGTTTTATTTATCACAAGGTGATCATTACATGTCAAAGGAATCTCAACCAAAAAATTAGAGTTGTAGTTCAGAGATCAACCATTGGTTCATCCTAACAAGTGTATTAGTTAAATCCTTTCACAAGGTAGACTTAACAATCTTTTGAAAATACCTTTACCGAGTGAATACTTCATTGTATGTTTTGTAAATCCTTTAACAAGGTGGACCTAGTAGTCCTTATTGTTCCTAATAGGGAAGATCATCAAAAGTGATCAATTATAAGCCTTAATAGGTTAACTCTATACTGCAGTACTAAAGCTTGTGGGTATCATCCCCACCCCAATTTTACTTTCTATTTGGATGGTTTATGGGTCACCATATCTTGTGTCAAACTATTATGAATGTTTTAATTCTTTTAATACTTTATGCATGCTTAATTTTTTATGCACGCAATTATATCAAAATATATATGAAGGATTAATTGGTGAAATAAGAATAATTTTTATTAGTTCCTAATTCACTCCTCCTCTCTTAGTAAACTAGCCTATCCTATATTTCCAACAATTGGTATCAGAGTCTTGTGGTTTTTAAAGAAAAATTTTAGTAGCTTAAGTAAATATCAGAGGCAATGGAGGTATACATGCTAGATAATGCTATTGACAATGAAAAGCTAAATTTGGAATTAGCTATTGGGCAATCCAAGAAAGAAAAGGAGAAACTCTCTTAATCATTGAAAAGAAGAAAATATCTTGTAGTACAAATGAATGACAACCTCTACACTAAAGAAAGAATTGAAGATATATATCCAGAAAGAAATTCAAATGACACAAATGAGGCAATCAAAGATCTATTAGAAAAGAATTGCAGTCTTCAAGAAGAAGTTAGAAAGCTGAAAAGAGAACAAGAAATTTAGTCAATAAGATTATGTGAAGTCATGGAAGAAAAAGACAAATCCAAAGAAGATATAGAAGAAAAGAACAATGAAATTCAATATCTATCCCTTCAGCAAACAAACTTTATTGATAAACTTACTAATGTAAATGAAGAAATCATGAATCTAAGATTAGAGAATGAAAGATTAAAAAATGATCTAAACACTAAAAAGAAAACCAATGAGAGAATGTTGAAATCTCAAGTAGACATGAATTAGTTGAATGAGAAAAGTCAATATAGATAGAAAGGAAAAGCAGGAATAGGATACACAGAAGAAGATGAATCATCCAAGCAAGGATCTCAAAAGAATCAAAGGCCTACTTCCAATCATTGTGGTAAGTTAGTTCATACATCAAACAAATGTTGGAGTAATGATAAAAAAAAATTCAATGGAAAGTGTTACAATTGCAATAAGAATGGTCATAGAGCAAGTGAATGCAAAGAGAAACCTAAATTTGAAGGTAAATGTCACAAGTGCAAGAAGCATGGACACAAATATTTTGAATGTAAAATCAATATATTGAACCCAATAGAATAGATTGTGAAAGCTATATTTGGTTGGGACTACAAAACATGGTGTAGATGCCACTGTTGTGGAGAATTTGGGCACATTGGAGAAAATTGTGTGAAATATCACATGAGGACAAGAGACACCACTAGAAGATGTTTATTTGTACAAAACTTGGACACTTTGCCAAGAACTATTTGAACACTAGAAGGATTGAAGATGAAAAGAAAGCCAAAGCTGAAAATATCAAAAAGTAGATGAGGTAGGAAAGGATTCCAAAATATTTTGAGAATGAATTTTTGAGTCATGAAGCACATGTCACTCAAGAATTGGGTGACTCAAGCATTTCAACTTGATCTCCCACAGGAATGACTAGAACTAAGACTCTGAAGCAAACATCTTACATCAATTTTAGCCAGCTAGAAGGAAAGATCCATATCAATATTCAAGATGCAAAGAGATCACTGAGTGATTGAGGAAAATCAAAACCTTACTAAGCTAGGTCAGGTTGCAAGACCTTTCCAAGCAAGGTTGAGATACACTGAAACATTGTGTGGACATCAAGCTATGAATGACTCTACCGAACATTAAGGTTAAACATGTGGTGAAGACAAAAATAACTACATGGAAGAATATTTAGAAAATTCATCAACCAAGTGATTTTGTTTTTCATGTTAATGACAAAAATGATGAAGAAGATATATAAACAGATGATGTAAATCTAGATGATGAGGAGAAAGAATAGGAAGCTACATAGGAGAATCTCCCTGAGATTTAGAGTATTGAGGAAACTAACCCAGAGAAGATTGTAATAGCAGTAATGGCCTCATTTCCTCACTCTTTAAGAAAAGCTTTAATGCCATCAAGATCAGAGAAATATTTTGCCGAGTTGGTTGTGGCAACCATTGTACCTATTCAGCTAAAAACCATATTGACTGAAGTGATTAGCTTTGGCTACATAGCAACAAGGTACTTCTATTTTTCATGAAATATCTTTTTTTTTTGCTAGCCCTTTTGTTTTTGCTATTGTTACAATTCCAAGTGTGCAAATAGTAAGTACAAAGACAGTTGAGAGCAAGCCTCAACTGAGTACTAAAGTTTCAAGGATAAGGGTAAAGAAGAAGACATTGGTCTTGATGAGGATATAGTTATCTTGAATTTGGATATCTTTAATCTAAATATTGATCAAATTAACATAATGGGTGAACTATTTCAAAAGAGAGCTAAGCAATAGAAGCTTAGAGAAGAGAAGAGCACAGAGAACCAAGTGCTTAAATATGTGAAGAATATGCTTGTAGATGCATTAAGTACTAAGGTTGATAGTACACAACCTATTTTGGTTGAGTTAGAAGAAGTTGTCTAGAACTTCAATGAAGATCCAAATGAACAAGAAAAATTGCTACAAAGGGCAGAGAGGAAATTTGAGAACAAAGTATTGGAGCAAGTTGCACAGAAAATTGCAATAAATCAAGTAGAATTGTCTACTATTATCAGCTCATTGGAAACCTCTACAAATAATGTAACTTCACTATTCAACAACTTATTTCATAGATCTGTCTTCACTCAGGAAATAAAAGATAAACTATCTAAGATAGATGAAGACTTGAAGACAAGTGCACATCAGTTGTCACTTGACCTAAGCTACAGCTCTACTCATTACTCAAAGATTAGATTTTTGACTAATTTACAAGAAAAAATATTAAAGGAAGAAGCTAGGACTAGGGACACACTTGTATACATCCAAGGCATGATTCTTTTTAACATGGATGCATTGCAGAACCACATTGCACATGCCAAAACTCTCATCCAAGACAATAACTTCTCCATAGTTGATCACATGATGAAGTTATCGGTAGAAGTATAGATTGCACTTCATGCAAGCAAGGTGTTACAAAAAAATTGGGACAAGACTATGACATTTATTTTAAAGGTACATTCTAACTTCTTGTCACATTTTGGCATTACCATGTAGCATACACCTTTGGCAGTTATGTCAAAAAGGGGGAGAAGATAAGAAGTGATATATAAAGGGGAGAAAATAAGATAGGAGATATATGTATATATTAAGAAAAGTATAATATGTGTATATATGTATGGGGGAGCAACATGATATTATACATGTACATGTATAGATAATCAAAAAATATTCCTTACAAAAGAAATTTTGAAAAATCTCAAAAACAAAGTATGTTACCGAGTTGAAGACACAAGATGGAGATAAAAGAACATTATAGACTTGAAATTTTGAGAATTTAGTTTTGGATTGATAAATTTTTTTGTCACTAATTCCAAAAGAGGAGATTTTTGACATTATAGTCAATTTTTTTTATTAGTGACTCACACTTAGTCAATTAGTTAGCAACTATCGAGCTTATCTTGTAGTCTATAGTTACTATCGAACAATACAGTTGTTACCAAGTTCTATAGTTGCTACTAAGTTCTAGAATCAGTATTTAGTTTACATTAAGCAATATAAACTGAGTTGATAAGTGATAGTGCAAATCAAACTTCATAGTTTTAATTGAGTTTCACAGTGTCAACCATGGTCTCTAGTGTCTATTGAGTTCACAGTGTCAATAATGTGAATCTAGAGTTGATCAAGCCAAGGAGTGTAAACCAAGTGATTCAATTTATGTTCAGCTTGCAATGTTAGTGTTGACCGAGCCATACAGTCTCAACCAAGTGATTTAGTTTATATGTCAAGTTTCATAGTGTTCACCAAGTCACCAGTGATGACAAAGTTCAGACTACTTGGAAGTGATTAGTATGAACTGAGATTCTACATCTAATGAGTGCATGATGATGTCAAGTTTTGACAATGGTTTTTGAGTATCAAAACCTCACAAGGTTTTTCTTCAGAACCTGAGTGCCAACAGTTTAGCCAACTTTGTGTATTTTGGTAAAACTTGTATTGTAGCCAACTTTGATTAATTGTAATTTGGATTGGTATATATATAATGTACTATATCACATCCAGATGAGACATAATAAGAAGAAAGTATATAGAGTAGAAGTGTGAATTAAGAAGGCTACAAGTAATATAAGGAGCAAAAAATTTGTATCTATCACAACAAGGTGATTGTTACACTTCAAAGGAATCTCAACCAACAAATCAGAGTTGCAAATAAAAGATCTGCCACTGGTTCATCCTAATAGGTGTATCGATTAAATCCTTTCACAAGGTAGACTTAATATTCTTTTTCAAATCTCTTTAGCAAGTGCATACTTCATTGTATATTTTTTAAATCCTTTAACAAGGTGGACTAGTAGTCCTTATTGCTCCTAATAGAGATGATCATAAAAAGTGATCAATTGTAAGCCTTAACAGGTTAACTTTATATTGCAGTACTAAAGCTTGTGGGTATCATCCCCACCCCAGTTTTACTTTCTATTTGGAAGGTTTTTGGGTCACCATATCTTGTGTCAAACTATTATGAATGTTTTAATGCTTTTAGTCTTTCATGCATGTAATTAGATCAGAATACATATGAAGGATTAATTGGTGAAATAAGATTAAGTTTTATTGGTTCCTAATTCATCCCTCCCCTCTCAATGACCTAGCCTATCCTATATTTCCAACAGGACATATGCTCATCCTCACATCTACAGACTATTGCATGTACTGGATGAAAGCTAAAACTTTTCAAAATTGCACAAAAAAAGTGGTTATTGATTTCTTTTAAGAACACATTGTCACAAGGTTTGGTATGTTATTCTTCCTTGCATGTGATAATGGGTCATCTTTTTCATTAATCTTCCTTACTCAATGGGCATTAGACAATTAGGTCATAATCAAGTTCTCCTCTAATTACTATCCCCAAGGGAAACATGTGGTTGAGTCCACCAATAAGAACTTGATTACAGTGATAAAGAAATTATTATAGGAAAACCCAAAAGATTGGCATACTCAATTGAAATATGCATTATGGACAAACAAAGTCTGGATTAAAAATGCTTTGGAGGCATCTCCATATTTACTCATCTACGGACAAGAACCAGTGTTCCCACTCAATATTAGGATTCCAATTTTAAAATTTATGAAGGGATATGTTGAGGACACTGATAGAATTAAGATCAGATTAATGAATCTCTTGGAATTGGATGAGGTAAGGACAACCACTTTAGAGCATATGGAAAAACATTAGGTTGTCATCAAATGATGGTTAATTAAGCGAGCCACAATCAAATCTTTTAGAATATCTAACCTTGTTCTTCTTTGGGACAAGGCAAAAGAAAAGCTAGGAAATCACACTAAGTTTCAATGCTTATGGATTGGCCCATATCAAATTGTAGAAATTTTGGGAGATAATATCTTTAGGCTGAGTTCTCTACAAGGGGAATTGGCCCCATTTCTAGTCAATGTCTAGTTCCTGAAATGTTATTTTGAGGCCTAAAAGTGGAAAAAATTTCAAATGTATACATATTTCTACAAGTGTATTTATTTTCTACAAGAGTGTTCTATTTTTTGTAAGGTTGTTTACTTTTAATTGTGTGTTTGCTTTAAAAATTGTATCAGTCGAAGGGTAAGGTGCAATTAGGACTCTTTCTTGATGCATCCCATAGATCACTCCTTTTTGGTTTTGACTTTAGGGAAGAGGTATTCTTTTTCAAAGAATTCTAATAATTTTGTTTCTTATACCAACTAAGGATGAATATTACTTGTAGTTGTAAAGGACTTTTAGTCTTCAAATCAGACTTGTAGATCGACAGCTCTCAAACACTTTACAAAATTTAAGGATTGACGATCTTGGTGCTTTTTTCAAATTGAGATTGACAATAGAAAGGGATAATCCAAACTTGTTTTTTCAAACAAAACGTCTTCTCAAAGAACTGTTAAGATCACTATTTGGCGTGAGAGTTTCCCAAAAAGTTCAATAAAGGAGGAATGCAAGAGTTATCAAACTAGAAAAATAAAACCAATACCTTAGTCACATAGTCTAAGTGTGCTTAGGGTACAGAAGAAAAAAAAAGAATTACAAATGGTGTTAAATTTAAATATTCCAAAAGCTCTTGAAAATTAATTTGACACATAGGGATATGCACTCCTAAATGGCTATTTATTATCTATATAACTTGCTTCATCAAAGAGTCAAATGGAAACCTATGAGCTTTGTGAATAAAATCAAAAGATATTACTAAGGACCTGAAATGCAAAATTGATAACTTGCCAAGAGCCCTCAGAATGGATTCTCCAATCTAGTTGAAAAGTAATTGATAAATAGGTTTTACAAAGGATTCTTGATGAATGGACCGATGGGGTAAAAGGTTGTCTCCAAACTTTTGAAAGCTCATGATAGCCTACACGTCAAAATGTCAAAGGAAATGAATACAATGAGCATACATTGAGCTTGAAGATTTGAGATTCTAAAGTTTTGACTATCAAGGAACTTGAAAGCTTCTTGAAGTGTTCAAAATTCAGTTGTTGTTTAACACATGGAAAAAGAATGCTTGTTGATGAGAAAATTCCTTTGTCATTTATGCCCTTTTTGTTGGGACTATTTGTTGTAGTCTCACAACACATGCCCCATTTCTCCTAGAAATGGGGACACCCTAGTAAATTTTGTCTACCAAACTACTAGTCTAGAGTCTAGGTCATTTTGGACTCCCACAAGAGTCTAGGTAAATCTCTAATCTCTAACTAGGGAATTCTGGAGAGTTAGAGTTTTGATAAAATTGAGTTTTATGCAGTTTCATGTGCTTAAGTGTGCACTAGTGCACTAGCACACATGCACATGTGTGCACCTATGGAGGGTGCACACCTTCATGAGATGCACACTAAGGAGGGCCCAAGGTCTATATAAGACCTAGACCCCCTTTCTTCCTTTAAATTCACTCTTCACTCCTTCTGATCATCACACCCCACACCCTTCAGAGGTGTGCTCCTTTACTCCAAATTTGGAAACATACGAACACAAATGTTATCCCTTTGCAAAGGTACACATATGCACACCTCTATATTCACATTAAGAAACCTAAAAAATAAAAAATGTGCCTTAAAATAACCTAACCTAAACACCATGAAGGTGCACATATGCACACCTCCATAAGGTGTGCATGTGTGCACCTTCTAAAAAAAGTATAACTAAATGCTAAATGCTAAACCTAAGGTAATACAAAGGTGCACATATGCACACCTCCTCAATGTGTGCACGTACACATCTTTGTTCCTTCAAAAACTAACAAAATGCAAATCAAAACCTATAGTGAACCCTCAATTGCACATGCATTATGCATGTACGCACCTTACTTAGGTGTGTGCATGTGCAACTATGCACAACATGACAATTAGGGACCAAATTAGTGCAGCAACGCACCTATAGTGGTACGCTAGGTGTGGTAAACTACAAAGTAAGGTTTTTGGGGGGATTTGAATATTTTTTATGGCATTCTACTTGATTTTGACTAGGTTTTCATTTGTTTGGGGTCAATTAGGGTCTATTTTAGGTCATATTAGCTTTCCCAACTAATATCTCCTTTCTTGTGCAAATAAGATGGTGTCATCATCCTCTTCAATCTCAGAAAAGATAGCTCCAAAACACATTGTGTTCAAATACCAAGGTGCACTGAGGAAATCTCAATTTTGAGATGGGCATGCTGAGATCAGAGATACAATGCTCAGACATATAGACTAGAATGTATTCCTTACCATCTGTAACAAACCTAAAGAATGATCTACAATGGTGTCAACACTTATCTAGTCTGGCCTAGTTAACATGACATCACATCTAACACCCATCCGACCTTCAAAACTAATAATTCATCTTACAGAGAACTATGTGATTGAAGAGAAGGTTTTCTAGAGTATTACAGGAGAGATAGTGTTGGACCTCTAACCAAGAAACATTGAGAAGGTATTCCATCTTCCTAGGGAAGACCAATATTTGAATTTTACCTATGATAGAGCAGAGAGATGGTATTGGGAGAATGAAAAGGAAGATAAAGAAACAACTCAACCCTCCTTCCTGATAGATAAAACACCAGTAGGTTACAAAGTCGACAAAACAAGCATGACTAGGGGTTATATGAATGATGATATTGGATATGCAATTGTAATTTTGAATAGAGTCATGGGACTTCCTACAACAAGACACCTTCACACCTAGATGGTCCATTTTATTGATACCATCAAGATGGTAGAAATGTCAATTAATTGGGCTACTATCCTTATAGTGATAACCTGGATGAGAAACTTATAGTCGTAAAAGTTGATCCATGATTCTACATGACATCATATATGGTGTAGTTACTGGTAGCAAGAACCATAGACTACCCATGCCTCTACAAGAAAGGAAGCATATAGGATGCTAATGCTTGGCCCTATTTGTTGTATCCACAATTGGTAAAAAGAAACTCTCAGAGAAGAGTGTGGAAAATAGGGTGGTGAATGATGGCTCCATCTTTGCAATCATCAAATTTATAGAAGGTGATTATGCAAAAATGATGCCAGTAGAAGTAACAACCAGGATTATAGAAATTGGTGCTTACTACATTCAATTCAAGACATTCACCTATCTAAAAGTAGTCAGTACTCTTTAAAAATCAAAGAAGCTCCCAAGATATCCATCAGATAGGCTCATTCTCTTGGAGATTGTGTGCTAGCTCACTTCTGTATATGACAAAGTGAGAAGACAACACAAGAAGACATGGGTCTAGTCCATCATAATTAATACTTTTGAAGTCAAGAAAGAGAAAGATATTATGACTTTTGATTCTGAGTGGGATTAGTATCCCTTAGAAGGGCTCAAATCCCCTCATACCTACTTTGACAATATAGGGATGGTCCAACATCTAGTAGGGAAGTAGTTGTACATGAGGATGTGTTAGAGGATCATTAGATGAACACAGTAGATGACTATGATATCTAGATAAGGGATTATTGTAGGATGACTCTATATCTGGCAAAGAAGGTGCTAAAAATGAAGATTGCACTAAATTTTTTGGAAAATGATACAAAAGATATCTTGGATCCTTTGTATAATAGGGACAAGATCTATAATCGAAAGAGAGGAAAATGCAGATATCAATAATCAGGCTAGAAATATAGTCTAGTTAAAAAGGAATGGATCAAGAAACCTTTCAAGATGGATCTAGTTCCTCAAGCTATTCCTCTACAAGCCACAACATGACCAATTTAAGAAAAAGGTGCATTAGTCACAATGTCAACCTTCCCTGCTCAACCCCAAGTGAGGTTAGAAATAGTGCATCAACATCAGAGGGAGGTTGAGTACTTCAAGGATAATAAGGGCATAGAAAAGAGGAAAATAAAACCTATAAAGGTAAAGAAGCAAATGAATCAAGCCCAAGAGCCTCAATAAGAATCGGTACATCCTGAACAAGCTAAGACATAAGCTGAGCTTGAAGTACAAGTACCTTCTCAAGAGCCCATCCCAAAGCCATAAGCATCTCCACAACCAAAGTGATAGAGGAAGAGCAAGAACAAGAGAAGGAAGAAGAATAAATGGTGCTACCAGTGACTACACAAGAGTAATAAGCCTCCCTTGTATCTCCCAAAAGAATAAGGTTTCAATAACCAATGGCGGAAACAAGGAGGAAAAGATTTAAAAAGAAGAAAACTTTGTCCACTCAAGTTTTTGAAATAATACCAGAAGTAAAGGTAGAAGAAGAAGAAGGGGAGAAAATTTAATATGTCCCCCCTAAGCCAAATGACCCACTTAGCAAGGGAAACAGAGGAGGAGAAAAGAAGAAGTTCAATAGTGACACCTACATCTACTCCTAAAGAACCTATTCATATATCTATATCAGAAGATGAGAAAAAAAAAGTGGATAGAATATATGGAGGGTCAAGAAACTAATGTCTTCGACCTCTTCAATTTTGACTTCATGCTAGTAGGTACTAATGAGATGGTGGGAGAAAATATAAGAGATACGAGTGAACCCATGGTATAAGAGCACCTAGGTTAGGTCACTAAGAAGAAAATAAGGTTCTAGGATTCTAGATAAGACATGAGACCTATTAGATAAAAATAATAAGTCACAATTCATGCATGTGAAACACCAAACACTAATGTAATTCATGAGATGAGAAAATTAGTTGTAATGATGCATCTATTTTCAGTTAAGAACAAAAGTGCAAAAGTGGCTTTAGAGGGCCAAATAAGAATAGTGTTGTAGGTAGAAATGTAAATGGTCTAATTATATATTGAATACCTTCCATTTATATTTTGGAGGCATAAGGTATAGAACTACCAAGTCTAAGATGCAAAAATGCAAAACATGCATATTGCCAATTTTGCAAAAAGTGCAACTTTTCTTGTAAAAGTTGCAAAATTGGTAAATAGTTACTAGGGGGTTACTAAAGAATGAATTTTTTTTGAGATGTATGGAATGATTATGTAAGGCCATGGAAGTCACTTTTGTATGGTTTATATTTTTGGAATTGCATGGTATCTTACAACAAATCAGCAAGTTAATGGCAAATGGAATGAAAGTTTGAGTTTTGGATTGCTATGTGATTTGAATCAGTGTTTTTTTTTTCAATATAGTTTCTACATTAATTTTACTAAGTTTTTGTTTGGGTTAGAAGGTTTGAAAAATCTATTGATGTACACAATAAATGTTTTGCTAAATAGTCTGCTTGCTTGCTTGTACTGGGCAAACTTGCAAAATGATGTCTACCAGCATTCCCCATGGTTGAAACCTCATGAAAACTTAAGAAATGCTAGCAGGAATCCTTTATATTATGTGAGAAAAAGGATAGACTCAGAAGTGATGGGCCAAGCCAATTCCTTGGAAGCCCCAGGCAAGACAATGGTGTCTTCGGCTAGAAATTGAGCCAAGGAAAGAGATATTCTTGCAAGGGTAGAGCAATTGGATTGAATAGGTGTGGTGATATGGTAGAGAATTGAATGGATTCACTACATGTGAAATTACAAGTCTCCAAGATCCCTAGGAAAGGAGCAAGAGTATTTTTACTACTGACAGGTCTAAATGACCAATAAACCTAGAAACCCCTTAAAAATAGGGATAGGAAATCCAGTAGAAATTTGGAACTTGAGACCCCAAAGATCTAGAAGATCTTGGAAAAGGATATTCCAATCTAGAGTTTTTTTGGAGTCTCTTTGAGGAATTTTTTTCACAAATCTTAATTTAGTCCATTAGGAGGGCTAATTGAGGGCTACTAGGCCTAATAGAGGATTTGCATGAGTTTTGAGGGGATCATATACAAACAAAATGTATGGATTAAGGGAAATGGTCATGAATAAAGCTAGTATACACTAGAAAGAGCCTCCAACCCTTACAAGATCAAGTTAACCATTAGTGAGGCCTAGAATGAAGTTCAAAGCTAATGAGCAAGCCTAAATAGGTAGGTAGTCAAAGGTAAAAGTCGTTCTTAATTGATTAAGGGTAACTTTGGTATGTAAGGGGTTGCTAGGAGTGTTGATCTAATACCTACATACCCTAGACTACTCTTATCGACCCTTAGGAATGGGTTAGAATCAAATGTCACATTTACCTTAATGACCTCTAAGAATTCTACCACCACCATCTCAAGACTTAACATTTTTGGATAAAGACTAAGTAACTCCAATTTCTCAGGTCACATAAATAGAAGAACAAGTGACAGAGGAAAGGGATCCTTAGCAACTACATGGTGATGAAGTATCAGATGAAGGGTAAATACCTAAAGAGCCTCAAAAAACCCTTCATGATACAGAGGCTAGGACCTTAGCCCAACCAAATACAAAGACTCAAACTATAAATCTTTCTCAACAAGAAAAGACTTTAGAGAGGAATGATAAGGGGAAGGTTCCTACAATGGAAACAACTTCTTCAACAAAATACATGTCTCCCATGGGTGCCACACTAACATGGTTGAAGAGAGAAGTCATGTTCCACCAAAAAAGGTAGCTAGACCTGATAGTTGAGGAGGGAATGAAGGAATTAGTGAAAGCACTCAAGAATCCTGAGCCACCTACAGGTGATGCATGAACACTAGCCTTCATAATGAAGAACCAAGATCAAGACTTACTTGCACATATAACCATTCCTCCTCCACATTTTGACACCAAGGAAATCACTCCTAAGGATTACCAAAACAAGGAGATCATATTGGGAAGGCCCACACTAGATATAACAAAAGTAATGATCACTACGAGCATGAAGGAGGTGTATAGGCACATGGACTGAGATGAGTCTAAATTGATAGCACTCAAGAAGAAATATGAGATATTAAGAGGTTATCTTCATGAAATTATAGGCCCTAAAGACTTGGATAATCTAGAGATTACTCTTGCTATGACATTAGAGAGGAAAGGCACAAGAATGACATAGTTGGACCCATTTTTGAAGGCATGTCAACAATGGTGTGAAATTTTTTAAGAGAAAGCTGTGCAAATAATATAGGGGAACTTGAACCTATTACACCATATTTAGTTGAGTGCAGACAAGCTAGTATCCATAGTAAACTAGGATTTTGGATTGATGGATGAGGTACATACCTGGAAAAAGACCTACAAGCCTTGACATCAATAAAAGGTCAAAGGTGTTATACATTGATGGAAGTATATATAGCCGAGGAGTTGGATAACTTGATGATTGGGATTGAAAAAATATTAGACAATGATAAAGTCATGGAGGGACTACATGTGGATATACAAAAGATAAGGGACCAAACTCAAGAGAAAATTTTGGAAGTGGAAAGGTATTACATTGCTGCTAGCCTTGAGCTCGTTGAAGATGGGTCCAAATACAAGCAGTAGTCCAACAATTTTGAGGAACACTCGAGAATGCTTTGCCAGATGAAGAAATAAGAAAATAATTCAAAATTGAAGAGGTATTATTGGAGCTAGATACAAAGCTTGAAGATTTTGCAGATACTCGAATCAAAGTAAGTAACTATCGAAAGTTAGTAAAGGACAAATACGAAGCTTTGGATATAGATAATAGAAAAATTTAAGAGAAAATATTTATTGGAATTATTTAGAATAATTGTGAGGGGGGTGAATCAGTTATCCAAGGTCTAGATGTATAATTAAAACTATTCATAGCTTAATGAACCCATAAAACATTTATCATTATTCATGCATCCATAAGATTATGCAATGACTTAAAAATTGTAGGTTACTTTCAAATCAATTTGCATAAATGTAAACATGAAACATAACAAATTCAATCAACACATTTGACACAATGATTTACATGGAAACCCAATTTGGGAAAAAAACACCGGTAACATGCTACTCTTTTTCACCCTTCTGAACTAATGCCTTGTGAAAGGTCAACCCTATTAAAAGTTACAATGTACATTGTTAAATGTGACCTTGTTAAAGGATTTCAATCATCATGTTAGGAGTTAGCCTTGTTAGAAGACTTTAGACCATTCACTTGGAATGTCACCTAGTTAAAAGATTTACACATAAGTGTTAGGTCAATCTTAATCCAAAGGATTTACCTTAGACTAATGCAATTATTAGAGAGTAACAATAAGGCTTGATCTAATAACAACTTAGAATTCTATCTTTAGATTATAGATCTTTGTTTCAATTATCCATTCTACTTGGCTTCACACACTTTGGCTCTGATAGCTTGTTCACCCTTCACGCATCCATACCTTTAAGCCTCCTTGCTTAACTTGCCAATGTAGACTCTTCACTTAGGTCACTTAATGAAGAAATACCCTAGACTCCTTGTCTTCCTTAGGTTCTCACACATGACAACCCTTGATTTTGACCAACCATCCCTATAAATAGAGAGTTAAGATATTTTTTCATTCATCCTCCATCATCCAATTTAGGGTTAGGATAGATTAGGTAGGATTCAATGAATCTACCCCTCATTCCATTTCATTTCTAGAAACTTCTCATTCAATCCTCTTTGAACTATCCTCAAAATGGTTTACCATGAATTCTATGCCACTAGCTCATCAATCTTATCTTCCACCTAGTTCACACAATCCAAGAAAAAAAACTTGTTAGCTCAAATCCATTGAGTTCACAATCTTACTAATAATGTTGACACTTGGCATTAAATTGCTTATGATGCTTGGCACAAACTGCATTGCTTGACATCCTCTGAAAAATCACTTAGAATGGACTAAATTATACTGGTTATTGGTATCAACTAAACTTTACTTGGCATCAACTATTTTGCTTGGCATACACTAGAATAGACTTTTACTCAGCTCCAACTGATTTTTTACTCGACTTGCACTAACTTTTCTTGGCACCTACTATCCATTCAGTCAAGCTTGGTAGAAAAACTTTGTTTAACTTGTTCTTGTGATCTTGCTTAGTATAACCAACCTTTGCAACCTTATCAATGCACTATTATATCACCTTTTTAGCTAACTCTTGTACTTCTTTTCATATCATAACTCAACCTTTCCTCTAGGTGCTATTTTTACATCATTTGATCAAATCCTCTTCATCAATCAAATAAGTATATATTTTACCAAAAAATAGTAGGTTTGACATCAATGACAAAACAATGATTGAAAAACATTTATCATACTTGTATCAATCTATTTTCAACAATCTCCCTATTAACAATCTTCCTCTTTGGCATTGAGGGCAAACCAAGCTGACAAACCAAACTGAATTGGTTAAAATAATAAGACCAACACAATACCAAAAATAAAATAATTCCTTGTATTGAAATCTCCCCCTCTATTAGCAACTTTCATCTTTTAAATAGGTTACAAAGTTTTGTTTTGTTCTAATCAACATACAATTAACTCATCCTTATGACTCCCTCTAAATTACTTCTTATATCTCCCTCTATATTAAATTCCTCTTACTAGGTTGATGTGATCAATAGATACACTGACTTTCTCAGTAGTTAGAATTTCTCCCTCATACTGTGTGTTAGGATTTCTTCCTCTTTGTTCAATTCCTTTATGTCTATCTTCAAATCTCTTTTGATTAGTTCCAATCTCCATTATCCTGTATATATGTTCTATTCATTTACTATCTCCCTCTTTGACAACAATGCCAAAAAAATTTCATCATAATATGCAAATATGAACTTCTTTAGTTTCTTATTTGTCACCTTGCTTGTGACTAATTTTTAGTTTCAACTCTTTGATTACTTTAGGAAGCTCATAAAGTAAGATCCACTGCATCAATATGTAACATATGTCAATCAACTTGTTTAATGTATGGTACTCCTTTTGTTTCTTAGATGGCCTTTGATAGGGGTATCACCCCTAGTTTACCTCTTAGATACTCATGAGCATAGGTAATGCTTTTGTGAAGATATCAACAATTTTCTCTTTTGTGTTAACATATTCCATCTTCACCTCTTTATCTTGAAATAATTCTCTCAAGTAATGATACTTGATTGAAATGTGCTTAGTCTTTGTGTGCATCATAGGATTCTTTGATATATTTATAGCACTTGTATTATCACAATAAAGTATCACTGGTTTAGTGATCTCTTCCTTCATACCTTTGAGTACCTGTTTGATCCATACAATGTTTGTACAATTTATAGTAGCAACAACATATTCAGCTCAGTAGTATATTGTAAAGTGTAGTTTTGTTTCTTACTAGTCTATGTAACTAGCCTCTTGCCTAAGAAAAATGTTCCTCCACTAGTGCTCTTTCTTTCATCAATGTTTCCAGCCCAATCAACATCAATATAGACTCTTAATTCAAAATTTTCATTTTTCTTGTAGTATAGAAGTTCCTTTTAGATACCTCATTATTCTTTTTACAGTCATCAAATGATTCTCCCTAGGATTAGTAGAGAATCTCTCAACTATTCCTATAGATAATGCAATATTAGGTCTTCTATGTACTACATATTGTAATTTTCCAATCATAGACCTGTATAATGTTTGATTCACGTCAGCTAAATCATCATTCTTTGACAATTTGTCTTATCACCATAGGTGTACTTACTGGCTTGGAACACTCCAATCCAAAAGTTTTATGTATCTCCTTGATATACTTTGACTAAGTGATGTATATACCATATTTCATCTAGTGTACTTGCAAACCCACAAAGAACTTGATTTCTTCAAACAAAGACATTTCAAATTCTTGCTTCATTTCATTTGTAAAAGACTTACATAAAGCATCTTGACCTCCAAATATGATATCATCAACAAAAATTTCAGATAGCAAAATACCTTTGCCTTTCTCTATCTTCAAGTATAGATTGTTGTTATCATCAGTCCTTTCAAATCCAATCTTCACAAGATAATTATAAAATCTCTTATACCATGCTCTTGGTGTTTGTTTCAAACCATATAAAGCTTTGTGTAGTCTACATACCATGTTCTTATTGTTAACATCAACAAATCCTTCTAGTTATTCTATGTAAACTTCTTCTTCTAATATACCATTAAAAAATGCAAATTTAACATCCATTTGATAAACTTTGAAACCTTTGTATGCAGAATAAACAAGCAAAGTTCTTACTCCTTCCAATCTAGCAACAACATCAAATGTTTCTCCATAGTCAATTCCTTCTTCTTGTGCATATCCTTTGTAGACTAATCTGGCCTTTTTCCTTGTGACTTCACCACTTTAATCTAGCTTGTTTCTATATACCCACTTGGTGCCAATCACATTTTTGTCTTCTAGTCTAGGAAATAGAGTCCATGTTTTGTTTTTCTCAATTTGGTCAATCTCTTCTTCTCTGGCTTTACTCCAATCCATATCTTTCAAGGCATCATTGTTTTACATTCTTTCATGCTTAGAAAACATGTATAATTTCTCAACTTGTTTCTTTTCATTGGTTTATCATCTTTATCTCCAATGATTTGTGTAGTAGGATGATGTCTCTTGACATATTTAGACAATCTTGGTTCAGCTCTAGTTTCTTCATTTTGTCTTTCAACTTCAAAGTCACAATGTACATCTATGCCAAGTTGTTTAGCATCTCTCTCATGCACACTAATCTCAAAATCAAAATGAGCCTCAACTTTATTCTATAACTTGGCACTTGAATGTAGTTTAATTCCTAAATGTAGCTTGACATTCATACTATGTGACTCAACAGTCACTAAAACTTGTTGGTTTGTAACTTGATTTGCAGCATCTTCTTTAGCAAGCATACCTTCATAAAAGTATACAATTTTTTTTAATTCTTCTAGTTCCTTCATAGGTTCAGCCTCATATACTTCTATCTATTCATCAAATTTCACATTCCACAACTTTGTTAGTGCTAGTATTTAAACACTCATAAGATTTACTTCTTGTGGAATAGCCTAAGAATATTCCTTCTTCACTTTTTACATCTAGTTTACCTTTCCTAAAATCTTTGAGAATAAATAATTTGCTTCCAAATACCTTAAAATATTTTACATTGGGTGAGTATCCATACCATAGTTCAAAAGTTGTTGAATGAGTACCTTTCTTGACTTGTACATGGTTCAAGGTATAGATAGTTGTACTTACAACTTCTCTCCATTAATTTAAAGAAATATTTTTCTCCATCATGAGTGTCCTAGAATATTCCATTATAGACTTATTCCTCCTTTCAGTAATTCCATTTTGTGGAGAGGTTCTAGGAGCAGATGTCTATCTTTTGATTCCTTTGTCATTATAGAACATCTCAAACTCATTTGATGTAAATTCTCCTCCTCTGTCAGATCTCAAACATTTCAAACTTTTACCTATTTCCTTCTCTACTCTTGCTAAGCACCACTCAAACATTTGAAAAGTATCAAATTTCTATTTCAAAAACATAACTCTCATCATTCTAGAATAACCATCAACAAGTAGCATAATGTACTTATTTCCTTTGTAGCTTGTCCACACAAGTCAAAATGAACAATCTCTAGTATTCATTTAGAGGTATGAGTTTTACTCTTAAAACTTGACTTTGTCATCTTGCCTAACTGACATTATTTGCACATTATATTGTCAGGCTTCGTCAACATAGGCAAACCTCTAACTTTTCTCGTGTTACTGATACTGACCAAGTTATCAAAATTAACATAACATAACCTCTTGTGCCATAGCCACACATTATCAAATTCTACAACTAAACAAGTAGCATCCTCTATATCAAGATAGAATAGATTACGCCTAGTTTGATCACACTTTCCAATCAGTATCATATATCTTAGCAATCTTGTTTTCAAACTCAACCTTACATCTTGAATTATTTAGTTGTGACACACTTAATAGATTATAGTTAAGTCCTTCAACATAGTAAGCATTATCACATAAAATCATTTTTACAAGTTTGATAGAACCATTTTCTTTTATCAAACATGGTGCATCATTACCAAATCTTACACTATTTCCATTATAAAAATTCAAGAAAATGAACTTACTTTTATCTCCAGTCATGTGATGTAAACAACCACTATCAATGATCCATCTATCATTCTTGTTCACACAAGACACAAGTGTAGTTGCCTCATCACACCACTTCATCATCATGTTCATTAGATTCATCTCTTATTTCCTCTTCAACAATGTAGAAAGACTTCTTTCCTTTATCTTTGTAATCTGTTTTGTCTTCATCTCTTCTACTTTTGTACTTGTCACCACCTCTATAGTTCTTCTTCTGTAGACATATAGTAGAAATATGACAAATCTTGTTTCTATTGAAACAAATGATATGTATTTTACCTTTAAACTTTCCTTTACCTCTGTGAAATCTTCTTGCCAGTAGTGCTTCAAGTTGATCTACATGCTCCTCATTTGTATTACTGTCACTGGACACATATTTTGTCTTTTTCTTTTATTCTTCTTCTCATCAGGTTTCTTTAATGACAACTTAGCTTTGAAATTAGATTAAATATTTTTAGGTTTATAATTATCAAAGTCAAATATCTCAAAAGCAATTAGTCTACCTACTAACCCTTCAAGAGTTAGACCATTCCGCAGTATTCATCTCAGTTCTTGAATTGCAGAAACTCTAATAACATATATAGGAGGAAGTGTTCTTAAAACTTTTCTTAGTATAGTATCATCATCTATTTTACTAGTAGCTCCTCTTATTGCATTAACAATATCTTTTATCCTTGAGTAATATTTTCACCTTCTTGCATTCTCATATCATCAAAATTACCTCTGAGACTTTCAGATTTTGCTCTTAGAACATTCTTGTATCCTCCATAGATGGTGTGTAAAGAATCTCACATTTTCTTTGCATTGGTAAGACTTTTAATATCATCAAACTTAGGATAGCTTAGGGTAGAGGCAATCTCCAACATTGTCTAGTTGTGTTCTTTCTTCTTTTTCATATCCTCAACACTTAGGGCTCCACTAGGACCAACATGGTTAGTAGTAATGGTAGATTGTGCACAATCTCCAAGTCCTCCAAGGTGTAGCTTCATTAGAATTTGACATGTAGGAAATTTATCTCTATTTAGCTTGGGTACTTCTCACTTTGACATCTTGAACTTTGTGCTTCTAGTACCTTCAAACTAGTCCTCTTAAGAAGATGGCTCTGATACCAATTGTTGGAATTCTTTAGAATAACTAAGAGGGGGGGTGAATTAGTTATCCAAGATGTTAGTGTAAATAATTAATTATTATTACATTTTACTTAAGTTTACTTAGGTTAAATGCATTATTTTATTAGTTATCATATAGACACCTAGGAGTATGCATAGTCATATGAGTTGTCTTGTTGACAACATAGTAGTTTGCATATTCATTTGAGTTGTCATGTAGACAACACAGTTGTTTGCACTCCAATTGAGCACATGGTGTCTACAACATCTCTTTATGAGATACACCTATGTAAGCTTATTCTCTCAGCATCGCACAAACTCCCATGCTTAATGGAGGATAATCCACTCTTGGTGGACATGTCCTTAGTTGTGAGGCTTATCACTTTGCTAACTCCTAGTCATTCTAGATGCCTTTATATATAGGCATTTTTAGTGTGTATTCATATGATATTCACTCTCATTATTATTATTATGATCATCAATTATTGGTTCATATTGTGCTAGTGCTTGAGCTTTTCGATCTTGGTGTTCTTTTGCCCTAAGGAAAATTCTTACATGGTATCAGAGTGATAGGAGATCTATTCACATAGCCATTGGAGACCACTTAGAGGGCCACAATTTAGATCCAGAGTATTTGAAATTATTGGGCGTATCTAGAGCCAAAGTGGACCTCACCATTACATTTGAAGTGTCAATTTGGTGAATTTTGACTATAAATTTGTCTACCCTAGGCCATAGTCAAATCTAAGGCAAATTTTTTTTGCAAATCGAAACCCAAAGGCCTAATTTGTGAAATTGGTATGATATCTTTAGATCTATACAATTAATTTTTAGATTTATATTTTTTATTTGTGTCACTATAATTTCTTTCAAATTTTTATTATTTTTTTCTAAAAATTTTTTGGCCTTTTAGGCCTGTAGGAGAGAAATTCTTATTTCAGGCAAATCGGGCGATCAAACCCCAGTAGCCCACGATTGGAATATTCCTTTATGGCTAGAATATTCCATATTCTATGGCATATTCCATTGCATATTCCAATCTACATTGCAGCTGGCACATCACACAAACTAGCGACAATGTTCAATATATTGGCGGCCTCCAAGCCACTTCAAACTCCCGTGGTCCTATAGTTTTAAACACAAAAAAAGGTGTATCACAGTGTATGTGGGGTTAAATTCCCACACCACTGCCCAACAACTCTATCAACGTGGCTCCACCATCGTCGCTCCTACCGAGCTCCGATCCACTACTCCCATCAACCAACTACTTCCTGACATTGTCAGAGCTTCACTGGTCACTCTGTAGCTCCCATCGACCTATCCTTCACCTCATTGGCTGGCCATCTTTCATTGCCACCAATGTAGATCTTTGGTGCCACATCAGCACTGACACATCAGTAGTGCCACATCAGCACTACCACATCATTAGCACCACATAACCTACCATGTAGATGCAATGTTAGTACATAGTCAAGTGCCACATGGTTTTCCACATCACAAGACACATCATCAACCACTTAGACTAACATGTCAGTAGTTCATACAATATGGACTGCACAGTAAGCCTACTTCGCCAGATTTTTTGCTAACATCATCACTTTATGAGATTTAGTTTGACATTCATTTGACCATCACCAATAGGAAAAATTGCACCACTGAGATGGTTTTTTAGACATCAAATTTAACCTAGTGTTTGTTGGAATATTCAAATGGGAAGAATGCTTTTGAGAGGGGGGGGGGGGTGTGAATCAAAAGTATTACACTTTATCCATTAAAACTTTTAACTGGAAGTAAATTGCATGCATGTAAACATATGAAATAAACATGAAGTAAACACATGCATCAACAACACATAACACTAGATTTTGGTAACTCAAAAACCCTCCAGGAATAAGAGGGTAAAATGGGGTGGGGATGATACCCACAAAATCACTGTAGCAATAATTGTTTTGACCACTTTTGATGGTCTGCCTTGTGAAAGGCCTACCCTATTAAAGGTTGTACACTGTATCAATAGTGACCTGGTTAAAGGATTTACAAACACTTTTCATTAAGTGTCACCTTGTTAAAGGATTTAATCACCTCTTCAAAGGATCTACAACCTAGCTGTTAAGCTAACCTATCAATATTGGATTTCCTTTCTAATACAATTGTTAGAGAGTATTACGTATAATAAACTTGATAGCTTACAATCCTTGATTGTTGAATTCAAGCACTTGATCTTCTCTCTTTGATGTTGATTCTCTAAGATCTTATATATGTCCATATCTCTTACTTTGTTCTGATCAACAGAATATCTAATTTTTATTCTTTTCCTCTAAGTCTTTTCGCTCTTCACTCTGAATTTCATTATAGCTTCCCATATACTTCTTTTTCATCTACTTCCTTCAAAATGAGATTTTGTCTTCCTTATAATTTGAAGACTTAAGGTTAGGTATAGATCTATGATCCATATTGAATCTTTATTTCTTGCTCATTCCTTGCACTTTTATTATTTCTTGCATGCCTTCTCCATTTTTCTTATTGGATGCATGTAGATTGCATAGGAAATACAAAAGAGTTGATCTTATCACTTAGATCCTTCAAGATTCATCATATGTCAGCCATAAAAATGGTTTACATCTGAGTTTGTACCTTTTCAAACTCATATGCATATTTTGTATTACTTGATACTTTCCAATTCCTAATGCTCAACACATATAAGAAACTAGCCCACTCGGCTCCTGTAGTGATTCTATCCTGCTCGGCATCATCTATGAATCGACACCTAAATATTACTTGACACTTGTATCATGCTCAGCACTTTTAGTCACTCAGCACTTGATCTTCACTTGGCACCTAAATATTGCTTGGCACCTGAAGATCATTCGACACCTATTGGAATTCTGACTCGGCATACATAGTGTACACAACTTCAACGTAGAAGGTGGTTAAGTGTGTTGGAACTCAAATGTCAAAACCATTCTAAGACTAACAATCTTGCCCTTTGACATGAGTGTCAAAAACACTTAACTAAGCATTATTTATCTGATCTTATGAGTACATCATCCCTTCTATTCAACGTATGCACAAAATCTCAAAAACTTCTTCAAAATTTTTGCAAGGAACAATATACCTTAAATTCTTATAACTCCCCCTGAGCTGATTGTGCCAAAATTCTTATAACCAAAATGCTGATAAATCTGATACTCTTTAGCTATTTCTTTACTCTATACCTATGTTATACAATGTATCTCCCCCTTTGTTATATCTCCCTTATTATATCTCCCCCTTTTTGTTTATCTCCCCCTTTTTGACACAAATGTCAAAGGGTACTAAGGGTTAAGACCATATTTTGCCAAAAATATGCTATTTACCTCCATAATCATCTTGAGAGCTACATCCCAATTATGCAAAGCAATTTCTAATGACTTGTGTTGGATGGCAATCTCTGTAGCAAGATGAACAAGTCCATCTAAAGTAGAAAGATTAGGATCTTTTTTGAGAACAGTTTCAGCATAGGCCTATTCTTTATGGAGTACTTCCAAATGTGGGGTAATGGAAGATTGGAGCTGTATCAGTTTGGCCTTGATGGTGGCCTCTTCTGCTGTCAACACAACTACTTCCTTCTAGGTGTGAAGCATTTGATTAAAGTGCTTCTCACTTTGAGTTGGATGTTTTGGTAGCTGCATGCTTGAAATCTTCAGATTTCTCTCTAGGCTCATTATTCTTTGGTTTGTTTCCTATGTGAAGTATGAAAAGTCACACAACTTTTTGTACAATGAGAATATATTCTCAAGTACCTTTTTCACTTTGTCAATCATCTTTGCCAATTCAACATGGGAACGTGAAATTTCACTAGATATTTTCTCCTTTAATTTCCCTTAGAATTTCCTTTCAAACCATTCCATAAGTTTTACATTAGTTTCTTGGTCTTCATTTGTCACCTAGTCAAAAATATCTGACAATTGTTCGATTACATGCTTTGTCTCATCTAGTGACTGCAAACTAAAGGCATCCATAAAGATGTTCTTAATCTCATGTAATGTTTGCTTTTGTTTATATTCCTTCCTAAGTATCTCTTGCATCTTTCTTCTATTCAATGCTTCCTGCACCTCATTGATTTGATCAATGCTTTTTTTTTGGAGTCATAACTAGGTATGACTATCTCCTCATCTAATTCAGGGTCTCCATAGTGAAGCACTCTTGCAACTTTTGTAGTACTTGATCCTAGTTTGCAGTGGCATTGCATCATTGCTTGGTTATTTTGAAGGAGTTCCCAAGGTAGGAAAATTTATCAATGTTTGTATTGCCTCCTACTCTTTAGGGGTTTTCTCTACTTCCTTTTCCTTATGTCTACTACCTTGATCAATTATAGAAATGTGAGGAGGTGCACCTTGTGTTTGTGCTATAGGATTAGATGTAATAGTCTGTCATGTTTGTTCTATTTCTTTGTCTCCTGCTGCACTCAGCTTCTATACTATGGTGTCAACTGTTCCTAATGTAACAATTGTTTGCATTTGAAGTTGACCAGTAGTAGCTGTAGAGATGATGGAAGGTGGTTCTTGTGGATTCACCTTATCTCTAACTATGTCTGCTACTACCTTTTGTAATTCATCCACACTGACCAATATTGGATCTGTACATAATTTTGTTTGTTGTGTGGATTGGTCAAGGATTCTATTGAGATCCTCTACAGTTAAAGGATTGATGTTCTGAGCAAAAGTGTCAAGAACATCCTTTATAGTTATAGTGTCTGCAGGTGTGATGGTTACATGAGGAGGGCTAGAAGGTGGCAATTGTGTCTCTTGCACACTCTGGTCTTGTTGCTGCTCCTATTCAGCTGTTGTTGTTTTATCTTGTTATTGTGTCTCCTCCTCCTCACCTTTTTATTTCTCCTCGCCATCTTTCTTTTCTTCTTCCTTCTCCTTTTCTTCTCCTTTTTCTATATTCTTTTCTTTTTTCTCCTATTTCTCACTAGGCTCTGCCTTATCTTCATGTTTAGTGTTTTGTCCCTCGAGGGGGTCTTCTTCTCCATCCTTAACAATAGTCAAACCATATATCAACTTCCATATTTTTGTTGAATTACTTACAACATCTTCAATCTTGTTTTGCAAGATACTAAAGGCTCTATAATTTGGTGTGAAATTGCCACTATATTTCTTATTAGCCTTTGTTATTTGACCTCTTGTTAGGTTAGGCATCACTTGTGCTAAAGTAGATTTTCTTATCTCCTTTTCAATTTTTAGACAATAATTCCATTTTTTTTCAATTATCTCATATAATTCTCTAGGCATGGTATTGTCTAGCTCTAGAGGTGTATACTTGAATTCAGCCATCATGGCATATATTGATTCCTCTATTTTATTTTTCTCTTCTTTACTTAGCTTATTGAAATCAATATTTTTCAAATCAATAAAATCTACATTCTTAATATTTTCACAAATTTTATCTATGGCTGATTTGGGAGTATGACTTACCACTCTGAATTGGCTAATATCTTCTGACTCTGTTCTCTCCTCCTCATCAGAATCTAGTTGAGCTACATATTTTCTTCTTTTCCTCTACTCTTCACCAGTTTGTTTAATGGCCTTCTTCTTCTCTTTGATTTTTTCCTTGGCCTTTTGTGAGATGCCCTTGTGGTAGCCCTTGTGACTAGTATCTATAGCTTGGCTTTAGTTGGCTTAGCAACCTTCTTTGCTTTGGGCTAGGCTAGAGACTGTACTGTTGCCTTTCTTTTCTTTGGCTCAGCTTGGGTTGGTGCTTCCTCAACTTCTTCTTCCTTGGCACTTTCCTCCTTATCTTCACCTAGGCCTTGAGTCAATTCCATTTGGCCTTGCCCTTGTTCATCCTCATCATCATCATCTTCTTCTTCTGCTTCAACCTCAATTCCTTCACCAAATTTCTTCTTTATTTTATTCACCAATTTATCTTTATTCTTCATTATGGAGGTAGTATTTAACTCTTTTAAAACTTTGGAATTAACAACATCATATGTGCCAAAAGGCTTGGCAGACTTGTCTATTTCTTCAGCAAGCAATGTAGTGATTGTTGTTGATGCTTCATCCACATCTAGTTCACAACCAAATGGCCTTAGCCATCTCACCCTTGGAACTACTACTTGGATATAGGTGAAATCAATATCAACTAATAAGCATATGTCATTGATATGTCTTTCCACTAAGGAAACTACTATTCTTACCCTTTGCTTCATGGATTTCTTGAAATCCTCAAAACAGCTTGTCATATGGGCTTCAAAGTTGTCACCCATCTGATCAATAAACTCATTAATTTGTGTAATTATAGTTTTGTTAGGATTCCAATTTACCTTTCCTATAGAAGGAAACTCTTCCATAATATAAAAGAATATACACATAAGAACTTAACCGAATTTTCATTGAGCATCTTTTGTTCTCCTTATTGCTCCTAGGTTTTCATTTATCTTTTGCAACAAAAGTTTTGACAGATCATATGTGTGATCTCTCTTTACTAGTTTGTAGGCCACAAAAATAGCTATCATGCCACGATGTTCAATTTGATTGATTGATAGAATTTGTGGGATATTATTCTCATAAAAAAATCTAGAAGAGGATCAGTGATAGTATCAATAGTCATACCTCTCTTATTCCATTTTGCACCTGTATTCTTTTCAATGATCTCTTTGGAATCACTACATAGGGTCTTAGTCTGATCTAGGGTTGGAAAAATTGTAACCCTATGCACTATCCTTTTTGTAATCTTTATTGGCCCTTTTTCTAGCCAAAAAACATCCATCATGAATTCTGCTTAAAACAATTCATATCCATTCAGTTTTGAATCCTATAGGGTAAACTAGGGCATTGGTCAAACCTTTTCTCTTGACTATCTGGAATTCATCCTTCAAAATCTTGTTCTTGCATAGTTTATCATAGGCTTGGAATATTTCAAGATCACTTATGGCACCAATTTTTTATTTATAACACTTTTGTACATCCTACACCATGACTACTTTGGATGGAATAATGGATAATGAAACAACAGGGTCATTTCTATAGGCAACTTCTGGAATTGGCCTAAATTTGATTTGTTTAACCTCATTACTAACTATTTGAACCTCATGACCTTCTTTTCCCTTAGGGTTCTTATAACTAGAAGCCATTATACTGATGTAGGGTTTTAAAGATTAAAAACTTTAAAACTGTGTAGCTCGACACTTGATAAATACCTTTGATCGAAAAAAATTATGCAAAATCACTATTGAAATTTGTGCAAATGGCTTTGTTGTAGTTCCTTGATCTCTTGAGTGCTCTTCTTTTCTTTTCTCTGCATTTGAATGGTGAGAAATGATCAAAATTGACCTTATACCCTTCAAAACATAGCATTAAATCCTTAGTGCTTTTATAGCTATAAACTCAACACTTGAAGGTTTCAACATGACTCAGCTTCAATTGACATTTCTCAACTTAGCATCAACCATCAACTCGATCACTATTAGCAACTCGGCATGCATTGGAGCTTTACTTGACATCTGAGGATGACTCGACAATATTTGCAAGAACTTCAAATTTTGACTTGGCATCTTTGCTTATGCTGATTTCTTCTTTGCAATACTTCTTTGTCTTGGGTAGATGTATGATATAACTTTGTATATCAGTCCCATACAACTATTCATGCTTAGTTTGATGAAGTGTGATCACTTGACCCATTGGATGAAGTGATCCCTTCACTTGATGTGTTGCACTCATTTTTCTTCGTCCATGTCTTACTCATCTCTCCTCAGATGTGTTCAATTCCTACCTTTGCCTTCCCTTTGTTGAACTTAGAACTTGATGCCTTAGACCTTGTTGGAAAATTCCTACTGATATGACCACTCTTCAAGCAACTGAAACATGTGGTTTGACTCAACCATCTGCTATAGTTTTCTTTGAAATGTGTCCTTATGCAATTTTTAGGAACATGTCCATATTCCTTATAGTAATGACAGCTATACTTGGTGTTGTAATCCCAACAATAGTGATTTCCATTTCCTTTTGTGTTTGCTGGTTGATTTAATGTCCACATGGGCTTTGATCTGCATTCAAAGGTTCTATGTCCATACTTCTTGCAATTGTAGCAATGACCTTCAAATCTTGGTGTCTTGATAGTCCTAGTTCTGCATTCATGTGCTTGATGTCCTTGCTTCTTGTACTTATGACAATAGTTTGCACTCTTAGGCTTATCATGCTGATGAGAATTATTCACATTAGAAGTGTGTCCTTTCTTACCATAGAAATGATAGGTAGGTTTGGTGTTCTTACCTTTGTTGTTCCTTTCTTCTGTAGTCTTGGATGACTCTCCTTCTTTAGTGCTAGTATATCCTAATCCTTGAGTGTCACTGCTAGACCTTGGGGATTTTAGTAACTGCTCAAAATACTTGATGGCTTCATTAGGTTTGTTGAAGCTCTCTAAAATTTTCTTTTCTCTTCTCAAATCATTCTGCAATTGTTCATTTTGCATCTTCAGTGTAGAGATCTCAATGTCCTTCATATTTAGCTCATGATGTGCATTCATCATCTGGCTTAAGGTTTCTAGCTGCATGTTTGAGATTCTTTCAAACTCAATTGTTTTTTCCTCCAATCTATTTGTAAGATTTCTCTTTTCATCTTCTATCAGGGCTTTTTCTTCAATAGCCCTTTTCTTTTGTTCAGTCACTTCACAAAGCATTATGGCTTGTGATTCTTGTTCAATCTTCAAGGTTCTAATTTCTTCTACTTGAGATCTATTATTTTCCATCAGTTATGCTATTTCTGCATCAAAATCTTTAGTATCACCATTGGCAAACACTTTTTTGGTATCAATCTCCTTGTAGTTTATATCATTTTCAGCTATGGCTATATCCTTCCTTCTTTTCAAAGATTTTTGTAATTCTTCTCTGGCTTCCTCCAATTTGTGTAGAGTGAGTTGAACATCAATCACTTGATTTTCTATTATCTTTCAAAGTTTGAAGACCTCCATCTTCTGACCTTTTTCTCCAAGCTGTTAGGCTTTACCTTGTGAGAACCTAAGCTCTGATACCAATTGTTGGAATATTCAAATGGGAAGAATGCTTCTGAGAGGCGGGGGGGTGAATCAAAAGTATTACACTTTATCCATTAAATTTTTTAACTAAAATTAAATTGCATGCAAGTAAACATATGAAATAAACATGAAGTAAACACATGCCTCAACAACACATAACACTAGATTTTGGTAACCCAAAAACCCTTCAAGAATAAGAAGGTAAAACTGGAGTGGGGGTGATACCCACAAAATCACTGCAACAATAATTTGTATGACCACTTCTGATGGTCTGCCCTATGAAAGGCCTGCCCTATTAAAGGCTTTACACTGTATCAATAGTGACCTGGTTAAAGGATTTACAAACACTTTTCATTAAGTGTCATCCCGTTAAAGGATTTTATCACCTCTTCAAAGGATCTACAACCTAACTATTAAGCTAACCTATCAACATAGGATTTCCTTTCTAATACAATTGCTAGAGAGTATTAGGTATAATAAACATGATAGCTTACAATCCTTGATTGTTGAATTCAGGCACTTGATTTGCTGTCTCTAATCTTGATTCTCTGAGATCTGATTTATGTTTGTATCTCTTGCTTTATTCTGATCAACAGAATATCTAATTTTTTTTTCTTTTTCTCTAAGTCTTTTCACTCTTCACTCTGAATTTCACTATAGCTTCCCATATACTTCTTTTTCATCTACTTCCTTCAAAATGAGATTTTTTCTTCCTTATAAAGACTTTCGAAGACTTAAGGTTAGGTATGGATCTATGATCCATATTGAATCTTTATTTCCTGCTCATTCCTTGCACTTTTATTATTTCTTGCATGCCTTCTGCATTTTTCTAATTGGTTGCATGTAGATTGCATAGAAAATACAGAAGATTTAATCTTATCACTTAGATCCTTCGAGATTCATCAAATGTCAGCCATAAAAATGGTTTACATATGAGTTTGTGTCTTTTCAAACTCATATGCGCATTCTGTATTACTCGACACTTTCCAATTTGTGATGCTTGCCACATATAAGAAACTAGCTCACTCGACTCTTGTAGTGATTCTATCCTACTTGGCATCATCTATGACTCGGCACCTAAATATTACTCGACACTTGTATCATGCTCAACACTTGTAGTCACTTGGCACTTGATCTTCACTAAGCACCTAAATATTGCTCGGCACCTAAAGATCATTCAACACCTGTCAGAATTTTTACTCGACATACATAGTGTACTTAGCTTCAATGTAGAAGGTGGTTAAGTGTGTTGGCACTCAAATGTCAAAACCATTCTAAGAGTAACAGTGTTTTCCTAATGTCATCAAGGTAGACCCCTCACCATATGCAATTTTGGTTTGACAGTCCAACTTTGGGAGGCCATATCTCAGTCATTCAAACTCCAAATTAGGTGTAATTTTTTTGATTTGGGCTAGAATTTCTTGAATTTTTTAGTGGTACTATTATTTTCCAGCTTTGGTGCTCAGATTTGTCAAAAAAAATCAGTTTTTGGTGATTGTACCTATATAATCCTACATTTTGGAACTTCAAATGTTCTGTACGAGCTCATCTGGACACATATTCAGGTTCTATTTTTTTTTAAGTGCATAAATTTTCATCTACTTTCCATATCTACAATTAGGTTATAGGCTTATGTGGACAATAATACCACTTTCAGAAATAGATTCTTTTTTGCTTTGTATTGCTTTGATCAAACTTCAAAATTGCTGTATATCTGAGCTACATTGCTAAATGCCAGATTTGAACTCCAAGAGAAGGTTGCAACTAACAAAATCAGAAGTCCACTTTTGTCCATTTTGATAAGTGGCCTATTGTAATTGCACTAAGTATAAAGTTCCTAAAGCATTCTTTTTTTTTTTTTGGAGGGGGGGGGGGGGGGGGTGTCGTGTGCTCTTTCATCTCCTTGATATTATGCTCTTTCTTTTGCATTATGGGTTCTTCTTCTACGTTAACACCACATAATTATGCTACTTGGAAAGAAAAGATAAAGGAACCATTAGTTGAAAAAGGTTTACTATGTTATGTAACTAGTGTACCAAAGAAACCTGATGATGTTGATGAATCTCATAAAGAAGATTGGGCATCAAAATAAGAAATGGCCCTAGAAACCTTGTTAAAGAATATCACAGATCCTGTCAAATATCACATCAAGAACATTAACAATCCAATAGAAGTTTGGGATAAACTTGAAGCATTGTATGGGATAGTAGATGAAGATATAGCCTACACCATTGAGGACAATCTTCTCAAATTGGATCCTAGTAATTTTGACACCATCAAAGATTATCTTACCCAAGTAGACATGTATAGGGCACAACTTAAGGATTGTGGTGAACCCATTAAGGATGGAAAGTTGATCAAACATGTGATGACTCATCTTCCTCTTGAATATACCACTTTTGTTTCAAGTTATAATACTCACAATTTAACAATGGGAAGTGCCTTCACTGAGCCTTCATTCGAGTCATTTTTAGGAATGTTTGTCTTAGAACATAAAAAGTTAGTAGAGGAATTCTCCAGTCTTCCAAGAACAAATCCTTGGTAGCTAATGAAGGAAATCAAGGTGGTAAAAATTCCAATAAGAAGCAAAAGTAGTGGAAGGCTAAGCCACAAGATGACACACAAGAATCTTCCTCTACACATCAATCTTCCTCACAAAAAGGAAAGTCTTTTTCCAAAAACAATAAGAAGGGGAACAACTTCAACAAAAGGGAGAAGAAAAATTGTGCCTATTGTAAGAAGAATGGTCATGATGAACATGAGTGTAAGGATAAGAGAATTGATGAGTTGTTAAACTTAATGAGGAAACTCAAAATTGATGTACCAAATGCCTATAAGGATAAGGGATCTTCATCCACTTCAAAAGGTAAGGGATAAGCTTTTGTAGCAACTACAAATAATTTTGAGAAATGGGTTCTTGATTGAAGAGCTACACATCATATGGGTGCTTAGAGAGAGCATTTTTCCTCTTTGAAATCATCACATGTACCTTACATCTATGTGGGAAATGACACCAAATTTTAAGTTGAAGGAAAAGGGAATAATTGAATTGGACAATGGAGTTTTCTAGGATGTTCTTCATGTTCCAACCTTAGCACCAACCTTCTTTCAATATACCAAATAACTCACTATGGATGTGGCAACAAAGTGGAGTTCGTTCTTGATTTAATTGTGGTGAAAAATATAAAGGATGATTCTATGGTGGCAATTGGAAAGGATAATCATGATAAAAGACTATTATTTTTCTCATTTTGTGCCTAAGTCTACTTCCCTTGCCTTGTTGACCCACTCAAATTCACAAAGTAAACTATGGCGTGAGAGGTTTGGACATCTCAATTACCACTACCTTCAACAACTTAGCAACAAGGATATGGTCATAGGTTTACCTCAAGTCAAGTATTTAGAGGGTGTATGTATAGGTTGTGAAGTAGGCAAGCATCCTGAAGAGAAGTTTGACAAGGGGAAGTCTTGGAGAGCTATTGTTGTTCTTGAATTGGTTCATAGTGATGTAGTTGGACCATTTATAGTGTCATCATTTGGAAAGGCTTGCTATTTTCTCACCTTCATTGATGACTTTTCATGCTACACTTGGGTCTTCTTTCTTTCTCATAAGAGTGAAGTGTTTGATAAGTTTCTCACCTTCAAAGCTCAAGTTGAGAAGCAATCAAGGAAAGCCATCAAGATTCTTTGAATAGATAATGGAAGGGAATATGTGAACTCAAGAATTCTAGAAATTTTTACACATGATGGTTTTGATCTTCAACATTTAGTTGCATATAATCCACAACAAAATGGAGTTTCTGAAAGGAAGAATAGAACCCTTAAGGAGACTACCACTTTTATCCTACGACATAAGTCTCTAGATCAAGTTTTTTGGGTAGAAGCCATGTGTTGTGCCAATTACATCCAAAATAGAAGTCCCCATAAGGCCTTGGATGGAATTACACCTTTTGAGGCTTGGTGTGGAAGAAAACCAAGTGTAAAATACTTTAAAGTTTTTGGTTGTCCAGCATGGGCAAGGATACCTCCACAAAAATGGAAGACATTGGAATCTCAAAGTAAACCTTGTATATTTGTTGGATATCCTAACCACCTTAAGGCATACAAACTCATGGATCTAGAGACACATGAATTTTTCTTTGAGAGGAGTGTTCACTTTGAAGAGACTAGTCCAAATTTGGCTCCTTCAACTCCTTCCTTCATGGAAAGTGATGATAGTGATGATAGTGACTTGGAATATGATAATCCTTCAACTTTGACTCATAAGACACCAACTTCATAGGGTCAAAAAATAGTTGAGGATATTCCTTCTTCTTCTTCTTCCACTAGACCTCATTGGGCACAACAAACACTTGATTCAACAGGTTCATTGGTGGGGAATCCTTTAGATACTAGGAGGACAAGGTCACAACACAAATAATTTCTACATGCCTATATTGCCATTGCTTCTAATCCAATAGTCATTTAAAGAAGCATCAAGAGTTCTTGAATGAGACAAGGCCATAGAGGAATAATATAATAATTTAATGAAAAACAATACTTGGGACTTAGTTCCTCTTCCTAAGGGAAGAAAGTTGGTTCGGTGTAAGTGGATCTATTGGACCAAGTTTGCAATGGATGAAAGTGTGGATAAGTATAAGGCTAGACTTGTTGCCAAAGGTTTCACATAGGTTCTTGGTATTGACTACACTAAGAACTTTGCACCAGTAGCTAAGATGAACTCCATTCATTTGACATTAGCTATTGTTGTAGCTCGTGGTTGGGTTGTTCATAAGATGGATGTGAAGAGTTCATTCTTAAATGGTGATCTTCATGACGAAATTTATATGGAGCAACCATAGGGTTTCATTCAAGATTCTACTTTGGTTTGTAAGTTGAAAAAGTCTATCTATGGCCTTAAGTAGGTTCCTGGGGCTTGGTATGCCAAGATGGATTCCTTCCTACTCTCATTAGGATTTACCAAGTGTTATTTAGATTTGAATGTCTACATTCTTCAGAGGGATGACTCACACTTGATACTCATGTTTTATCTAGATGACTTGATCATTATAGGAAGTACTTCATCCGTCATTTCCAATGTCAAGACTTCTTTGCAAGAAAGATTTTCTATGACAGACTTGGGTTTACTTCATTAATTTCTTGGTATTGAGATCACACAATCTTCAATTGGGATCACACTTTCTCAACCCAAGTATGCTCTTGATTTACTTTCTTGCTTTTGCATGAGTGATTGTAAGCTTGCATCTACTCCCTTTCGTTTAGGTGTTAAGTTAGAGGCCAAGTGTTCCACTCCAGTTTTTGATGCTACATTGTATAGACAAATTGTTGGGAGTCTCATCTACTTGACACATACACACCCTAACATAGCTTTTTTAGTTGGCATGGTTTCTCACTTCATGCAAGTGCCACACAAGATTCATTGGAAGGAAGCCAAATGCATCTTGCACTACATACAGGGTACACATACACATGGGATACACTATGCAATAGATACTAGACTTCAGTTAGTTAGTTATATAGACTCAAACTATGTGGGGGATCTTGATTCTTGCAAGTCCAGTTTAGGTTACATGTTTCATCTTGGTTTTAGCCCCATTTTTTGGTAGAGTAAGAAGAAAAATACCATTTCTCTTTCTTCAACTAAGGTTGAGTATCAAGGGATTGTTACTATAGCTAGTATAGAGGCTATATGGCTACGAAATATCCTGAAGGAGTTTGGGTTCAACTTTCTACAGTCTACAGTCATACATTGTGATAATTAGAGTGTTGTTGAGATCTCAAAAAATCTAGTTCAGCATTAGTGGACCAAACATATTGAGGTTCATATGCACTACATCAGAGAGCTAATACATAAGTAGGTCATTGCATTGTAGTATTGTTCTATAGAAAAGTAGATTGTAGATATATTCACTAAGCCCTTGACTGAGGTCAAGTATCTTCATTTGCAAGATCTCTTAGGGGTGTGAGATATTTCACCAGGGGGTCACATGACTCTTCTCTTCATTAATGTAATTATCTCTCTTCTTTGGGGAGGGTTTTTCCCATGAGATTTTCCCTCTTTCTCCATTTTCAAAGAGATTGCATTGCATTATATGTACAACATTACATTTGTGCATGGGTACCTAACATGGCCTAGTAGCTAAGACCCATCATGCATTTTCATCATAGCTTTTGTGAGCTTAAGTGCATTCCCCTAAGTTTCACTTAAGGAGGGGTGTTAGTGTAAATAATTAATTACTCTTACACTTTACTTAAGTTTACTTAGGCTAAATGCATTACTTTATTAGTTATCATATAGACACCTAGGAGTACACATAGTCATATGACTTATCTTGTTGATAACATAGGAGTTTGCATATTCATCTAAGTTGTCATGTAGATAACATAGTTTTTTGCACTCTAATTGAGCACATGGTGTCTACAACATCTCTTTATGAGATACACCTATGTAATCTTGTCCTACCATCATTGCACAAACTCTTGTTCTCAATGGAGGATAATCCACTCTTGGTGGACATGTGCTTAGTTGTGAGGCTTATCACTTTGCTAACTCCTAGTCATTCTAGATGCCTTTATATATAGGCACTTATAGTGTGTATTCATATGATATTTACTCTCATTATTGTTATTATGATTATCCATTATTGGTTCATATTGTGCTAGGTCTAGATGTACAATTAAAACTTTTCACAACTTAATGAACCCATACCACATTTATCATCATACATGCATCCATAATATTATGCAATGACTTAAAACTTGTGGGTTACTGTTAAATCAATTTGCAGAAATGTAAACATGAAACATAATAGATTCAATCAGCATGTTTGACATAATGATTTACATGGAAACCCAATTTGAAAAAAACCATCAGTAACATGCTACTCTTTTTCATTCTTTTGAAGTGATGCCCTATGAAAGGCCAACCCTATTAAAGGTTACAATGCACACTGTTAAATGTGACTTTGTTAAAGGATTTCAATCATCTTGTTAGGAGTGAGCCTTGTTAGAGGACTTTAGACCATTCACTTACAATGTCACTTGGTTAAAGGATTTACAAATGACTATTAGGTCAACCTTAATCCAAAATATTTACCCTAGACTAATACAATTATTAGAGAGTAATAGTAAGGCTTGATCTAATAACAACTTACAACTCTATTTGTAGATTATAGATCTCTATTTCAGTCCTCCATTATGCTTGGCTTTCACACGCTTCAACTCTAGTAGCTTTTTCACCCTTCAACCATCCATACCCTTAAGCCTCCTTGCTTAACTTTCCAATGCAGACTCTTCACTTTGGCCACTTAATGAAGCAATACCCTAGACTCCTTGTCTTCCTTAGGTTCTCACAGATGAAAATCCTTGCTTCTGACTAGCCATCCCTATAAATAGAGAATTAAGATATTTTCTCATTCATTCAATTTAGGGTTAGGACAAATTAGGTAGGATTTAATGAATCTACTCCTCATTCCATTTCATTTCTCAAAAATTCTCATTCAATCCTCTTTAAATTTTCCTCAAAACAATTTATCATGACTACTGTGCCACCAGCTCATCAATCTTATCTTCCAACTAGTTCACACAATCCAAGAAAACAAACTTGTTAGCTCAGATCCATCAAATTCATGATCTTACTAATAATGTTGACACTCATCATTAAATTACTTCTAATGCTCGGTACAAACTGCACTACTCAGCATCCTCCAAAAAATAACTTGGCACAAACTAAAGTTTACTGGTGCTTGACATCAACTAAACTTTACATGGAATCAACTATTTTACTTGGTATACACTAGAATAGACTTTTACTTAGCTCCAACTGATTTTATGTTTGGCTTGCACTAACTTTGCTCAGCGCCTACTGTCCATTTGATCAAGTTTGGTAGACAAACTTTGTTTAACTTGTTCTTCTGAACTTGCTTAGTGTAACCAACCTTTGCAACCTTAAGTAGATTATCAATGCACTATGATATCACTGTCTTAGTTGATTCTTGTACTTATTTTCATATCATAACTCAACCTTTCCTCTAGGTGTTATTGTTACATCATTTGATCAAATCTTCTTCATCAGTCAAATAAATGATATACTTTAATCATATAAGAAGTTGTCTTACTAGCAAAATAGCATGTTTGACATCAGTGACAAAAAAATGATTGAAACACATTTATCATACTTGTATCAATCTTTTTTCAACAATCTCTCTCTTAACAACATCCAGATATCATTTTTGTAGAAAGGGGAAGAAAACCCAGATACTCAAAATGCAGTTTTGACACTTAGAAAAATATTGGATTTTTTGGAGCCTGTCATCAAGTTATGTAGGTGCACTTTTCGTAGAGGTGCGTTGGTAGTTTTGAAGAAGAAGCAGTGCACCAATAGTTAACTATCAGTTCCTAACTTAGATCATCCCATGCATTGAAAACACATTTTGATGGTAGTTCAACTCCTAGAGATGCCTAGAGAAGGTCAAGCTTCTAGAGACTCCTAGATCATCTTACAGCTACATGCTTGTTATCTTCTCATTCTTTTATACTTTTATGTCATGTAAAGGCTCATACACCCATTAATTTATATAAACAAGGGTGGAGACCTACTTAGCACCTTTTAGAGAGTCATTTTGTATATAATTAAATTTGTTTTATTAGTTTTTAGCATGAGTTACATTTTAGGAACTCTCTCTCCAAGCACAAAGGGAAAAGAAAATTTCTTATAAATACATGGATGTAATATGTACTCCAAGCCATTATTTTTATGCAATAATATATGCTATTGGTGCTCTCATTCTGAGTGTATTTATTCTTACTAGCATGTGTTATTTTTGTGAATGCATGTTCATGAATAATAATGGAGCCAATGATTTTACTGTGTTGTTATGATTGTGTAACCTTTCAGTTCTGGTATTTTCATCATGTTAACAATTTTTTCTGACGTAATGAATTAGAGAAAAGATCACCTATTTCTCATGCATAGCATCTTGTCTTGCATGAACTCACTTTTTGTGGCCTTGCAAATTGATTAAATGTGAATCATCTTTTGGTTATTATTGAGTTCCCATTTACAATTGCATTAGTGGAGTTGAGGAAGCATTGCTCCTAATTTCATTGGTTTACTACCCAATATTTTCGATGATTTAACTCATAGAAATGTTGTTACCATAGTTTATATCTATTAGAAATTTCCCTTTTAAATTATTTTCTTTAATCTCTTGTCACCATATATTTGTTGTCTTCTTTTCTAACACTTGGTTAAAATAGGAATTCATATAGTTTCATCAATAAATTGCATCATCATAAAATAGAAAATACCAAAATATATCTCTTTTTGTGGTTACTTTTTCAAAATAGCAACAGATAAAATAAGTTATCTAAAATTGGTTCAAAATAGAAAAGGCCTCCTCATGAATGTACACATTTATCTTCAAAATTGAGTGGATTCTAGTAGGTTGCAAGATCACATAGAACCTTTGAGTTGATCCTAAATTATCTTTTCAAGAGAGGAGTTCAAGAGGATTCATCTCATTGAGCATCGTGTAAAATGATAGCTCAATAGAAGTGTTGTGAATGTAGAGGTGTACACCTGTGAACCTCATGGAGGTGCACATGTACGTAGCATCGCAAAGGGCTAACATTTTTGTGTGTGCTTGTAGGTCAAGAGCAGAGGAGTGCATGTTTAAAGGGTGTTGGGGTGTGGTGATAAGAAGGAACAAAGAGTTAAGTAAAAGGAAGAAGGGGGGTATGGGTCTTATATAGACTCTAGGCCCTCCTTAGTGCACATCTCCTTGGGTGCACACCTTCACAAGTGTGCACCCTCCAGAGGTGTGTACATGTGCATGTACACATGTGTGCATCTTCAGAAGGAGATGGAATGCATGCTTGTGCACTCCACACACATGTGCATGTGCACTAGTATGCTAGTGCACACTAAAGCATGTGAAACTCCATAAAACTCAATTTTCTCAAAACTTTGACTCTTCAAACTTCCCCAGTCATTGACCTAGACTTCTAGGGGAGTCCAAAATGACCCAAACTCCAAACTAGGAGTCTAGTAGAAAAAAATTGCTAGGGGTCACCATTTCTAGGAGAAATGAGGCATGCATTGTGAGACCACAAAAAATATCATCATATTCCTCTTGCCCAAATTATGCATTCATAATGAGCATCTTGGATATCTTATCCCTATTTTATAAGGGATCCAACACTTTATAGGAATCCTTGTTCCATGTCTTGAGAGGTATTTCAAGGTTAAGCACCTTTTTAGCAAGTTGTAGACTCATTCTACAACAATCCCTTATCCAGACATCATAGTCATCTACAAAGTTTATCCAATATTTTTCAAATGTCATCTTAGGCACAAATTTCTTGCCTACCAAATGTTGCACCATTCCAATAATGTCAAATTATGGGTGAGGTGATTGATAATATTCAAGAGGATATTGTTCTCTTTCCAAATCAAGTTTAGCAATTTCTTCCTTCAGCTTGACCTGAAAAGCCCCAATGGTGATGGCCCAGACCTATATGTTCTAATGTTGCTTCCTCGCCCTATCATAAGTTGAGGCCAATTTCCTTGCTATCCCAATAGTAGTTATCTATCTAATGGGTATTGTGGGAGCTTCTTCAAGCACAGGAGAGTACCAGCTATCTAGATATAAGAAAATGCCTTAAATTAGATGAAATATACTCCAATTGGTACTATTCATGTTGATGCTTCTACTAACATTCTCTTGGAATAATCTCCTTCTATAAATTCAATAATGGAAAATATAAATCCATCATTAACTAGCCTATATTTAGGACTTTTGAATCTAATTTTTTTCTTCACTAGTTGGGGATACACTATGTGTTGGTCTGATTTTTCACAGTGCTGAAAATTCTAAAAATTGTATTGAAAAATTAGTTAAGATATTGTATCTTGTAGATTAGGGTTTGTTCCTTGTATTTGTCAAATTCTTAGGTTTCCTTAGCTCATGTCCTAGTTTCTGTGTTGTTGGAATTCTATCAAATTCTCAAGGTCTGTCATCAAAGCAATTAGTTAAAAAACCCAAAGTGTGAAAACCCTATTGCCTTACTTTATTTTACTTTAGCTTTGAAAACCCTCAAATATAATATTCCAGAAAATTATTTTAAGGCATATTACTTCTATCCTAAGGTTGGGCTCATGCAAGCATGACTTCATAAAAAATTGTATTCAAACCTTTTTTTGGTGTTGCTTTTCTTGCAATTTTCTTGATTATTTTATTGAGAAATATTCTATGTCATGCAAATTTTATGTGGCCATTGATCTTGTTCAGATCAATGAGTATCACATTCTTGCAAAATTGACATGCGAGCTATTTAAGTAATATAGGGAAGCTCAAATTGGACACATAGTAGGATCTGACGTCATGGCCCCACCCTTTCTGCAGAATGATATTGAAGTATCTTCCATGGTAGTTGTCAGAATGAGTTGGACCAGGCACCAATGTTTTATTTGTTAGTTCAGCTAACATGGTATTTTAAGATACATCAGCCTATGATCATAGATTTGTTAGAGATCAAGGGTTGGCGCAAGTCCACAATTTGAAACTACTCAATCAATAAAGAATGTGGGATTGCACCTTTGTGTCATGTGTCATAGTGGGGCCAATACTAGGGGAGAATGTTGAGTCACGCCTTGGTGTATGCCACATATGCTTAGCTAGAAGTAGTTATGCTATAGGCACCAAATTTCAAACAATTAATGTAGTATTCAAGTTGGTCAAAGCACAAAAATGAGAAGAGTCATTTCATTGGTCCAAGTGGAAGATGTGACCCTAAAGTTCAAAGTTTTTTCACACTGTTGATCTTGCCTTGATCAACGATGGGCGCATGCCCACATTAGGAACTTGAAATGATTTTAAGCAAAGCAGGTATGCACCATGTGGGTACATGTCCATGGTGATGTCACTATCCCTATTGTAAAAGAGTTTTTAGGATTTGAGTAGCACTGTCCATTGATCTTTATAAGATCGATAACTGGCACAAGCCCACAATTTGAAGATGCGCATCCAATAAGTAAAGCAGGGATGTGCTAGCTTGATACATGGAAGGATGATGTCAAGCACCTGCTTAGTCAGAAGATGATATGGGACCTGCTTGCATGGAGGTTGTTAGAAGGCACGAATTCACAATGAGACATCCTATTGGTTAGTATAGCTAACTAGGCCTTTTTTCAATTATAAACTTGTGTGATCATTGATCTTGTCTTGATCAACGGATAGCACTTAACTGCAATTTTAAGATACAAGAAATTTAAGGAATGTGGGTAAGCAGTAGTGTGACACATGGCCACATTTTTAAAGCCATAAAGCTCATTGCTTTTTGAATTAAAGTTGTTCGATATGGTGAAAATCTACAGATAAGATTCAAATTTGGGTGCAATTTGGAGGTAACAGTTACTGAGAGTAAATATGGTGTAGAGCTCATTCATGCAATTTTAATGCATGAATAGAACTCATGATTTCACCATTAATGAACCACCAAAGCAAAGAAAGGATATCAGAGCTTATAAAAAATTTAGAGCTAGGGCATAAAAAATTTATCCAATGATCTAGTAAATTGCAGCAAAAATCATATAGTGTAGAAGTGCAAATTTGAGTAGGTAAGTACTCTGTGACTCCTTGAAATCAAATATTTGTTGTTATATAAGTTTTGGGGTTTATTCAAAATGCCTCCTCGAAAGGAATTCACTGGACAAATAGATTACCTAAAATGTTTTGTACATGATGATTTTCTTGAACAATTCCCTTTATCAGTTTATGAAATAACTAAGGGGAGGGAGTTGATTCCTAAACACCCTAGGGTAGCCATAGTAGAGGGTTTCTATGATAAAGCTAACTAGGTACGAGATGTCTAGGTTTCTATGGGAGGTCTAGAGTTATTTTTAAAATGGTTTTCAAAGAAAAAATTGGACACTCCTATGAGCAATGTCTAGGAGTTTGATATTAGGAAATTAATAGTCCCCATAGTTTTCTTTGATAGTGATTTATTGATGGATTTGGCCAAGAAATATGATCCAATTACAAGGTGCATAAAGAACCATGCTGGAGTGAATCTTTTTAGGGTTTGCCCTGAAATAATTAATGAGGTTTTCAACCTCAACCCTAACCATGCCGTGCATGAAATCATTGATATGGATGACCTTCAAGAAATGTACGATGCACAAAGGATTCACTTAAGAATAGGACCACTATAGGAGCATGCTACTAAAATTGGTACTTTATTTGTGATTATTGCCAACACCCCAAAGCCATTACTGAGAAGATATTTTAACCTTAGGGCTCAAGCATTATTTTTTTCTCTTTGCAAAAATTTTGGAATAGATGAAGCAAATCAAATCCCAAGCTCAATTGTCCTTATTATGGCTCAAACTCTTCAATTTGGTATGAGCACTATTCTGGATTTTACTACTTTTCTTATAAAATAAATTCATAATGTTTTGGTGGGGATAACATGGGGGAAAATGGACAAACCATTATGTTGGTATTCATTTCTTATGTATGTATGTTTGTACAAGAGATATACCTTTTTCTCCAAGGGTATGGAGCTAGAAATAACCAGAGATGGAGAGAGGAATCTAGTATAGTTATGGAGTGTGGATATGACTTTAGAAGCTATAGATGCTAGTTATGTGAGGTTTGATAGATACTTTGCATCAAAGCTTAGACTAATTTTGAGAGGAGACAACCCTATAATTCCACAAGCATTATTAGAATTGGTCAGACCTAAGGACCATGCAAAAGGGCTACTGGTTAATCATAATTGGGGGGATATAATCCCTTATAATGTTTCAATAGTAATAAGAGTGTATGGCTTCTTGGGAAAGCCTCATGTGTTACCATTCCATGTGCCACTCAAAATAGGGATAGCAGAGTTATTATGGCAGATAGGCACAATTGATGAGAGGGATTTTCCTAAGAAGGGTACCTTTTTCCTAGTTGTTACTATAGTGCATGATTTTGTTTTTGTAAGGAAAGGGTAGAAACATCTTAACTTTTTCCTAGAAAGATACAACATGGCAGAGTCTCATGCCAAATTCATTGATCCTGAAGGATTCTATGATCTCTTAAGAGAGAGGACAAAGGCTGCCCGCATGGTGCATTAGGTATACTATCCAGAGGATATTATTAGGAATATTTTTTCTTTATAAGAGAAAGAATTGAGGAAGGAGAAATGGATAGTATTTAGTAAGACTTTAGAATTCATTAATGCTTTTGACTCCAACTATGACCCATTGAAAGATAAGAAATATTGGGGAGCCAAGATGCAAGCACTAAAAAATAATTTTTTTGAGATAATCCAAACTATGAATGAGAAGAAGGACATATATGTCAAGACCTATCCAAACAGGGCTACAGAGGTATAAAGGAGGATAAACAATAGAAATGTAGTGGCACCTAGTTAATACACTTTGTAGAAAAGTGCAAGTTATGTGATGGTTCAAAATGTGTAATAGGCTCCCTTGTAGCAAAGACCAAGGCCAAAAAGTCCCTCTATAGCCAATGCTCTAAAAAGGAAAAAGTTAGAGCAAGGCTCTTCTTATTCTCAAGAAAAATAGTACTCCCCAAGCAAGTCCCCAATCTAGATAGATGATGAAGCATCTTTGAGGGAACAACTTAGACAGATTGGTGGAGAAGGAGATGTAATTGTCACTTCCACAAATTTGGAGATCGAAGAACCACAAGAACCCCCTACACCTTCCTTGGATTTAACTTTTGCTAACTACCAAGGCAAGGAAATAAACCCTATAGTTTCCCAAGCCTTTATGAGGTTTATTAATGATGAAAACTTTGTGAAGTCTAGAGAATTTGCAAAAATTTTATGGAGGTTGAAAATAGGAAATTTTGAGAAAACTTGTGAGAAGATGAGGGCAAAACAACCTAATAAATTAGACTCTACTATTAGGGATGAGGTAAAGTCAAAAATTTTGAATGATTTTTCTCAATTTACACCTGAGGCTAGAAGGTAGATAGTTAAACAGACAAGAGTCCTCATTTTACCAGAATGGAATATAGTAAATGCTATGGTTTTTTATTCATTTAGGAAGCAAAAGTATGTCCAATTCAAGATCGAAGAAGAGGTATCATAGGCTCATAGAAGATTCAAGTTTAGTGATGACCACCAAGCCCTCATTATCTGGTCTATTGAAAAAAGGGATAAGACCAAGATGCAAGAAATTTCTACTGCAGAGCATATTGGTGCATTCACAGTGTACAGGGTTGGTGAGGTAGGCAGTAAACAAATAATGGGCATGGCTTCAAAAATGCTAAAATTTGGTAGTGTGGTGTCTAGCCAAGAAGATGATAGATTTTCTCAACTCAATGCTAGGTTTGAAGAAGTTTTGTAAGCATATGAGGAGAGGGGTATGCAAATATAGTCATTGGAAAATAAAGTGACTCAAACGGAGAAGATTCTTGAGAAAAGAAAAATAGGAGAATCTAGTAAACCCAGGATTGCATACCCCCCACGACCACCTGTTGAAGAACCTTTTAAGTCAGCATCAATTATTGAGATACTAGATAGCCTAGAAAGGCCTTAGTTCTATACTGCAAAGGATTTTGAAGAGGAGAAGAATAAATTATATGCATTGCATGTAGAGCTTAATAATCAATATGAAGAAAAATTGAGGCAGGGTATCATGTATTTAGTAAATAGAACTGAATGGCCCTTATTTTTTGATTTTCTATTAGGAATTGTAGCTATCAGGGATGAATTGAGAGGAAATAAGGCTATATTCAGACCCATTGTACAAAAATGGACAGAAATAAATGAAGATATCACTACCATGTGTATATCTATTATCCAGCTGACCTGTCATCAAATAGAAAAGATCTTTGATTTGTTGAATAAATTGCAAGGTTTTGATGATCAACAAGATTCTTTCCAAAGAAGATTAACTATTTTTTTTTAACAATTATTTTGCAAAAAAAATTGATTTATTCCTTTGTGCTTTAAAGACAATTGAAATAGTGAAGGAAAAGGAAGAATGGAAGGAGCTGGATAAGATTTTTTGTGAAAGAATGAATAAAGTTATAAATTAAATAGGCCATCTATTATGGGCAATGAAAAATGAAGAGTTGGTAAAGGTACAATTTTTCTATAATACTATCAGAAAAGATCTTGTGGATATAGAGGCAATTGCAAATTCCTTAATAACTATACAAAGAGAGGTCCTAAGTTTTGATTGGCCAGATGACACTACCTATAATGAATGGAGAGATAAATTTATGTCTATAGAGTAGATGGTAGGAGATGATGAGGCAAAAGGTGATGAGGAAGAAGAAGATGCAACAATAAATGTCACTTGTGCAGTTAATGATAAACATGACTCATCACTTTCAAGCTTGATGGCCACTTACTTTGAGGAATCAACAGAAAAGGGACCCACAAAGGAATGTTCTATATAACAGTCTTTCTATTATTCACAAATTTGTTTTCTTGTGATAGGTGTATGTAAGAATCTTTTTGAAGGACACCTATCAATCACATTGGCCCTTTGCTTGTTGCAACTCATGCCTATATAAATGAGTTTTCAAGGCAATGTGAGGATTTGATTTTCTAATGCATTTTAGTATTACACCTAGGATGTGTTTAGTCCATTAATTTGAGCAAGTTTTATGATGTATCTTCTCTTCAAGTGTTCTAAGAATACATTAATATGGAATGATCTCTGTGTTTCTTTCTAAGGTCATTCTGAGTTTACTGTAAATGTATACAATCTTCAAGAAAAAATGAATACAAATTATGAGTTGTCCCCATATTAGTTATTTCTAGATTTTTTCTCCTTTTGATTACTTAGTGATCTTGATGTTGTATGAGTAAAGCTTGTGCAATTGAATGCAATCCTTATAGGTTGTATGTCTTTTCATCACTGCTATTAGTTTAATGAGTTAAGTAAAAGCTTTGATGAATTTGATGAGGTTGTTGTAGTAATAGGAAGGATGTTTTGAATGATAAAGTCCAGTAAGAATTATTGATGATATTTGTTGTAAGGAAACAAATCATATCCATTGAATTGCAGTAGACTCTAAACCCCAATGGATTAGGCACAAGTCAAATTAATTCAATTGGAAGAGAAATAGATCATAGATGGGTATCAAATGCAAAATTATAATCAATTTTACTGTTCTTTCCTAAAGATTTTCAAATTTGGTCAATACTTATTTGCATGGAATATTTTAGCCTTAGCTAGCCACTATTGCTGAAACCAATTGCAAATTTACAAAAGAATTTATGAGCAAATCTGTTGTAAGGGATGTGTTTATTTAAAATATCAAATTCATGCATGTATTTGAGGATTTAAGATGAAAATAAGAATGAAACTAAAATAATTATCATACAATACCTTCCAATCTGGAATCATCCCTGGGTATACCCACCCTAGTTTTGCAAAGCCTAAAGAGTAGAAAACCACCCTTGGTTTTGTTGAAGTTGGGTCTGAATGGTTTACACATGTAATTGCTAATAGGAAGTGGCTAATCCTTAGGTTATGTGAGTACTATCCATTTAGTATTAAATCTTTGTTGTTCAGTAGTTTTAAAACTCCAACAAAATGGCAACTCTGCTGGGGAGTTGTCCAACATATCTGTAAAAAGTATTGCAGTTTCTTTGGTCTTATTGTGTACGTAGGTGTCAGATGGTTTAGTTTTGCTCATGGTTATAAGGGATTTTTTTAGTGAAAAACCTTGAGAATTTAAAAAGAAAGAAAGAAAAACCTAAAATACCATAGAGATACATTGACATATCCAACCTCTCTAGGTGTCTTATCTAACAAGCAAGAGTTGTAGTCTTATAATCTCAATAATTGGTCCATCTGTGTCAGATATTTCTATTTCCATTTTTGTTTTTCCCTTGAAGTTAGAAATAATTGTAATTGTGTATTTCCCAAGAAAAGGGTGGTGACTTAGTCAAGGTTTTGAAGCTAGTGCTTATTTAGTATATAGTGAAATGACTTACAAAAGAAAAAACATAAGAGCTTACATAAGAGCCATTCTTGATGAACCAATGTATACTGATTTACCTAAAGGTGGAAGGAAGAACCTTAATAAGAAAATAATAGATCAAAATCCCACCTAGAAACCCAGAGGTAGTGTATCCATCAATTCCTAGTATCAACCAATGATAGGGAGAGAGTTTTCTTCACTTTGCTCTAAATCAAAAACCACAAGACTATTAGGAGGGATATTTACTACCCCAGTACCAGATGAAAGAACATATCAAGATAAGGATATGTCACCAGTAGGGAATATATCCCCTAGACCAAATCTCATAGCTGAAATGCATCATAGATTAGGACTCATGAGTTCTTTTGGAGATCCTTCTAATCTTAAAATAGTCCCCTATACTAAACCAAATCTCATAGATTTGGATGACCCTGTTGATTTGGAAGCTACTTCTGTAGATCCTGTAGAAGTACAATCAAAGATAGGATTTTTGAAGAAATGGTTTGCTGAGGAAGAAGCTAAGTGTATTTGTCTTGAAAAAGAGAAGGAGCAAGCCACCTTAGACGTTATAATAGAAAGGGATACTTTTCTTAGAAGGATGGTTTCCTTGAAAGAACAGAACAAAAAGTTAGAAGAGAAAACTATAACTCTCCATACTAATGTTTTTAGAGATGTAGATAGTCTAAGAGCTAAAGTTCAAGAACAAGAAAAGTGCTTGAACCAAAAGCAAGACCTAGTCATTACTCAAGTCCAAGCTACAAGCCTATCTAAGTAGATCCTCTAGAACCCACTATGAAGCCTATAGATAAGGGAAAGGGCAAAGCCATAGGGATCCAAATAAATGAACCCCAAGTTCTATCAAGCAAATCCTTAAAACCTTTCATGTCAAAATTAGATTTAGATCTAGAGAAGGCTAGAAAGGAGAAGGACAATCTTACAAAAGAGCTTAAGAAGGTGGAGAATGAAGCTCAAGCTATAGAAACCAAGAGAAAAATTCAGTTCATTAAGTCTAATTATGCATTAGCCTCATGGCCAAACTTATCCACCCCAACCTCAGTTTCTACACCTCCTTGTAGACCAGTAGTTTTAGTTTAGGGAATATCTCAGTCTGCCCCTACCTCATCATCCACCACTCATACTCAAGCCCCTATTTTCCAACTTCAACAATCCCAAAGTGTTCCCCTTAACCAAGCAAATGTAGCGAGCACTTCAAACATTCCTATTTTTCAAAAGAAACCTGTGTAAATGCAAAAGTATAGAAAAATATCATTTGTAAGTATTCCTAGTGCCCCATATCCCATATCTTTTGATTTAAGAGATAAAGTGGTTAAGTTTTCTGAAAATAATGTTGTTACTAGTGAAGAACATTTGAGAATTTTTATAGACATGTTAAATGATTATGAAGTTGAACATGAAGATGTGGTCATGAAGTTGTTTGTGCATTCACTAACTAAGGATGCAAGGGATTGGTTCAAAAGGCTACCTGATGATAGTATTAGTTCATGGAGTGATTTAGAGAAGTTATTCAAAGAACAATATGGAGACATGACTAATGTTGGATTCATGTTAAATGAATTCAACAATATGAAGAAGAATCCTAATGAGTCTGCATTTGATTTCAATGTATGATTCCAAAAAGGTATGTACAAATTATTTCAGGTTATGAGGTTGAATGAGGATGTTTGTCTCACAACATATTTTAATGCTTTTGATAGAAAAATGGCTTACCAATTGAGGGATAAGGATCCTAAAACTCTAAGGGATGCTTACAAGATTGCAGTAAATATTGAGAATAATAGGAAAGCATATGGAAAATTGGGTAGGAGAGATGATCCTAAGCTTTTCAATACTAAGAATAATAACAAAAGGGAAGGTGATAAAAATCCTATAGGAAAAAAGCCAAAAGAACATACTATAGGCTAGGTGTTGGAATTTCTAAAAAAGATGAATCCCACTAGTTTCAATAAGCCAAATGTTTTTGAGAAAACCCCTGTAAATAATAGCAATTTCAATAGGCAACCTAGAATGCAAAATTATCCTTATACTACCCAATAGAAGGATGGCAAGCTAATCCCTAACTAGACTCAAAATGTGAAAGATAAGGGTACACCAAATCCTCTACAAAGAAGTGCAGTAAATATGAATGATAATGTGCCATGGTGTATTATTTGTTAGTCACCTCACTCTGCAAAATATTGTGCAGTTGCTTAATCATTTGTTTCTAATCATAGTTTACAAACTGAAGAGGAAGAAGAAAAGAGTCATGATGAGGTAAGTTGTAAAATGGTAAGCATGTGTAGTGACTATGTTGATTCTAACTTAAAAGAAACAAAAAGTGATCTGGAGAATAAGAAAATTACTTATCAATTGCATCGTCAACAATTTTTTTCAGATAATGAAAGCTATGATGAAGATCAAGTGTGTGTTACATCTTCTAATGTAGGTCATGTAAGTTTAAGAATGCCTTCCAAAGAATAAATTGATAGGATCACTATAGAAATGATCTCCCAAGTACATAGCAATTATAATTTGAGGAAAAAAATAGTTAACAATGAAATTGGGAAACCTTCTAGTATATTCATAAAAGATATCAAACATAAGATGAAAGATGAAGACAAGAAGGCTAGTGCAAAGATAGTCAAGGTTAAAGATGTTAAGACTAAGAAGTGGGAACCCAAAATGAAAGTGCAATTCCAAGTTAATGAGATAGCAAAAGCAATTATGCAAGAGAAGGGATCAGGATCTGATAATTCCAAGCAAATAATAATCCCTACTTCTCAAAAGGCTCCTACTCCAAGTATGATTATTAAACCCACTGTGTATGAGCCAATTGATATGATATCCATGTTATCCCAAATCATTATTAAGGTACCTTTGTCTAAACTTTTTAGAATTGAAGAGCATAAGAGTAAAGCATTGTCATAGTTGGGAGGGATAGGAAAAAGTCATAACAATGTAGAACAAAATGTTACCCAAAAAATCCCCTTAGTAATAGAAGATAGTGGTATCATGTCCCAAATTCCTCAAATGTTCTTGGATGACTCATCAGTAGCATACATAGAATATATTGACCCATTCTTTCTCAGTCTAATTATAAAAGGGAAGACCCTAAAAAATTGCATGATAGACTCAGGGACCTCTAACACCATAATGCCTTTCAAAGTAACAGAAGCCTTAGGGTTGAAAGTAGACACTACACAAGGCAGATGCAAAGGTATGGATGCTAGGGAAGTCCCAGTCATAGGTACTATAAATGCTTTGTCATTCAAGCTAGCTTCATATCTTGAGGTAGAATTGACCATGTCAATCCTTGTGGTTGACATACCTCTACACTATGGAATGTTGCTTTCTAGAAAATGGAGTGTTGCTGTGGGAGGTAGCCTATAGTGTGACTTAACTTATGCAACTTTTCACATAGGTGATAAGGTTGTAAAAGTAAACAAAGAGCCAAGGGTTAGTCATATCTTGGGTGAAGAAATTGACAAAGATGCTACTTGCTTTTTAGATTCTAGTGTGATTACATTTAGAGTTGAATTGATTATCCAAGAAAATGAAAATTTATGTGTTGTAATTGAACATGAAGTTGAGTGTTGTACAGACTCACCAATATTATGGATGATATTCTTTGATGGGGCTAGTTGTAAAGAAGGTGCAAGGGCCAGGGTAGTTTTTTTTTCTCCAGAGAAACACAATTTTAGATATTCCTTTACCTTGAAGTTTTCATGTACTAATAATATAGTTGAGTATGAAGCCTTGTTGTTAGGATTGAAAGTTGCTACCCATCACCGGATCAAAAAGTTGCATGTCATAGGTGATTCTGAATTGATTATCTCATAGATAAAGGGAACATATGCTTATAATAATAGAAGGTTGAAACAATATAGAAATTTTGTTTGGGACTAGATAGAATTCTTTGATGCATTTGGTATATCATGGAGAGATAGGACTCAAAATAAGATGGCTGGCCTATTGGCAAATGTAGCAATTAAGCCACAGGAAATGTCATTTGTAGGAATCTCATAGATTGAGTTTTAGAACAAACCCTCAATACCTGATAATATTTAACAGTGGCAGGTATTTGAAGATGATAAGGACATTACCAATTTCTTGTTAAATGAAGATAAGTATCATGGTCAGGAGATGGATTGCAGTGACTTGGTTAAGACCATAGATGGGAGGGAAACAATTTTTGGCCAAGAAGTTATACAGTTGAAGAGTAACAAAGTACCTAAAGGTTTGGTTATCTTGGAGAATATGTTTGATAACCAAGATAGGGTAAGACATGGAGCTAAGTACTGTAAAGAGCTAGAAGAAATAAATTTGGGTACTAATGAGGCCCCAAAGAAAGTCTACATTGGCTAGAATTTGTCAACTAAAATTAAGAAGCCTTTGATTGACCTATTAAGAAAATACAAACATGTTTTTGCTTGGTCATATGATGATTTGAAAGCCTATAGAGAAGATCTCTTTAAACATATTATACCATTGAAAGATAATGTAAAACCTTTTAGGTAAAAGTAGAGGCCAGTCAACCCAACCCTAGCCCCAAAATGTAGGAGGAATTGATGAAGTTAAGAGATGGGGGAATAATCAAGCCTATTAGACATTCCACCTAGGTTTCAAACTTAGTTCCTGTTAGAAAAAAGAATGGAGATATAAGACTGTGTGTAGATTTCATAAATTTGAATATTGCTTCCTTAAAAGACAATTATGGATTGCCCAACATGGAAGCCATGTTGCAACAAGTAACTGGATCTAAGCTCATGTATATGATGGATGGATTCTTAGGGTATAACTAAGTACTGGTGAAGGAAAAAGAGCAATTCAAAACAACATTTAAAACTCCTTGAGGAACCTACGTGTATGTAAGAATGTCATTCAGACTAATTAATGCAGGTGCCACATTCCAAAGAGCCATGGATGTGGCTTTTCATGAATATATAAATACGTTTATGGTGGTACATCAAGATAACCTCACAACTTATTCCAAGAAGGCTGAAGATCATTGTGGGCATTTGGAGAAGATTTTCATTAAAGCATTGGAATATGGAGTGTCATTAAATCCTAAGAAATGTGCATTTGGGGTAACTAAAGGTAAGTTATTGGGGCATATAGTATCAAAGGATGGAGTATAGATAGATCCTAAGAGAGTAGTAGCTATTGATAAGGTCCCTAGGCCAAAGAATGTAAAAGGAATTCAATTCTTCTTTGGGCAAGTCAATTTTCTAAGAAGGTTTGTTACTAACTTTTCTGAAATTAGTAGACCTATTTCGAAGATGGTCAAGAAAGGAGCTACTATAGATTGGAATAGTGAGCCTTCACAAGCATTCCAAGATATTAAAACTACAATAAAAAATGCTCAATTGCTGAGAAATCTTGACTACACAAAGCCCATGCACATATTTTCTTTTGCTTCTTTTCATACTATAGTTGCAGTCTTGTTGCAAAAAAATAGTGAAGGATATGAGCAACCAATTGCATTCTTTAGTAATTCATTGTAGCCAGCTGAGTTAAAATATGAAATAAATGAAAAGCAAGCATATGCTCTGGTAAAAGTTGTAAAGTCTTTTAGATGCTACTTGGTAGGTGCTATAGTCATTGCATTTGTGCCTAGCGCTGCTGTGAAAGATATATTTTCTCCACAAGAAGTGTCTAGAAGAAGATGTAGGTGGATCAATAGGATCCAAGAATTTAACATTGAGATATAGATAACAAAGTTGGTAAGAGGTCAAGGTTTAGCTAAACTCATGGCTCAATCTAATTTGGATGCTAACAAGATCAATATGGTAACAGATGACCTTATATTCGATTCATGTCATATGAGCCATTGTTAGTGTTATACCAATGTTATTCACTATCTACAACACATAGAGGTTTCATCTCACTTAACTGAAAATGAGAAGAGGAGCACAAAATTGCAAGCCATCAGGTACATAATTGTCAAAGGTAGTTTGTGGTGGAGAAATTTTGAAGGGATATTACTAAAATGTGTTGATCAAGAAAGAGCCCAAGAAATTTTGAATGAGATGCATACTGGAGTGCGTGTGGGACATTATATGGCTAAGACTAATGCACATTGTAGAGCCTAGAAATGGGTTAAATGCATAACATACTATGAGCAAATCACAAAACTCAATAATCATATATTAGCACCCACTAGTCTACCATGAAAACCAAACTAATAAACAAAGCAATAGAAACCCCCTCTTTCGTTTGTAGCTCCCATGTCCTTCTTTCTTCTCCAAATGATGTAGCTCCAAAGTTTCCTATAGTGCACACAAAATTGAAGCAAAAGTCTATGATGTGGATAATTCCATGAGAATACTAGAAGTGTGATTTTAATGTGAGAGAAAGAATGAAAAATGCAAAGAAGTGGGAACTCAAAGACTCAAGAATTTGGACCTAAAGACTTCCAAGACTTCCAAGGATTCAAGGACTTCCAAGGACCCGAAATGAGAGGAGGAATGCTCATTTTATAATGGGCACAGAGGGTGAGAGCATTATTTTCACCCATAGATATGCGATGTGGCAAGAGATTCCTTTGACAATCCATGACGCATATGACAAAATATGCCAATTGTAAGATTCTATGACACATGAAAGTCAAACTTGGCTAAATGTTGAAGAGAATATATGATGTATCATAAGACACCTCAACCCGCTTAAAGCCAAGAATCTATGACAAATAAGCCAAATAGGGACATGTGTATGAAATAAGAATATTTGATTATGACAAATCTTAGCCAAGTGTCAAAGGAGAATCCACGAGGTGTCATACCCAAGTGTCATGATGATGCAATATTTTATGGAATATTTGAATTAAAAATCCTTTTGTTCCACAAAATAAGAATTAGTAGAAAATGGAATTAATGATGGAAAATGGAACTTAGAAAATTAAGAATTTCCATGGTTTGCAAATGATCAATCAATTAATTAATAAAAATAATTAATTGATGATGATAATTAGGGAGAATAATTATTAAGAATGATAGGATTAAATTATGGGTTATTTAATCCTATAGAGAAAATTAGTAAATGATTGGCCAAAATTGATTAAATAAATGTGACAGTATCCTTTGATGAAAATGTAATGATAATGGATATCGAATAAGATGATGATAGATAGACCAAAGCCATGGTCAAATTGATTGATAGATCAAAATTGATAACATGCCAAGGAAACATGAAATGAATTGGTTGATATGTAACATTTAACCAGCATTGTAAATGCTATAGGATTGAAATTGATTGATAAGGTTTGATCATAATAACATCGACGAACACTATCAATATTATTAAAATGGTTGATGATTCCATGATTCGACATTGAAAGCCTCAACAATGTCAAATATTGAATGACATGAATGATAGTTTGACCTAGCACTGAGAGCCACGACAGTACTAAGGTTAGATTGATAAGATTGATAGGTTGATAAGTTTCCAAGGCACTGAAAGCCACAACAATACCTAGGAGTCAGATAAATGATGATTGATTTGAGATGTTTGATATGTTTTAGGTTGATTAGGACTGATTCCAATTTATTTTGAGTTGATTTGGGGTGATTTCAAGTTGACATGAAATTGATGTGAAAGAGGATACAAATGATAAAGCATGATCAATTTGGCCAAAAGATCAAAGTTAGTAGAATGAGAAAATGGGACAAATTAGTATGAAGTGATGAAACTATAGATGCAAACCATTTTTTAGCATCTACATTTTCCCCCTCTTTGATACAATGTAATTTAGAGCGTTGTGTCAAAGAATAACTAGTGAAAAAGCTAGAACATGCCCTAGTAGGGATGATATATATGTGTGTCTCCTCAAGAAATTGACTAATATAATCATATGATAAGTCAATTTTTTGAAAACACGAAGAAAAAACCATAGCAACTAACAAAATGAAAGTCAGAGCTAATATGTGAAAGTTATGAGGCCTAGAGTGCAGAACAGGATCAACTAGGAGCCCGAGAGTGATTGCATGGGTGACCACTCAATAAAGACACAAAATGATAAAAATGATAGTTAATTTTTGTCCACAATGAAGATATGAATCCAACACAATTGACAAATTGCAAATCCAAGTTAAAACACAAAAGTTATGGGCTCCGAAGTGCAAAATAGGGGCTCCAAGAGTAGTTCTAGACATCCTACTATCCCAAGTGCACCCAAAACTCAACCAAATGCATCAATGATGTATTTGGTAAGCCCAAGTGGACTCGAAGAGGGCAAGATGTGCTCAAGAAGGCTCTAGGGGCCAAAATCAACATGACGGGGGACAACCAGGAGCCCAAGAGTAGTTTCAAGGATTACCACTTAATATAGTGACCAAATAATGAAAATTATAGCTCATTATGTTCAAAAGAAAGATATGAGTCCAACACAATTGACAGTTTTTAAATCAGAGTTGAAACACAAAAGTTATGGCCTCTAGAGTGCAAAATAGGGGCTCCGGGAGCAATTCTAGGTACCCTAGGTCCCCAAGTGTGTCAATGAAATAGTTAGCATTCCCAAGTGCATCAATGACATATTTGGTATGACCAATTGCATCAATGATGCAGTGGGGAACCCCGACTATGCCCTAGGATGTTTCGAGGCTCCGATTAGGGTCCAAATGGTCCCGGATCAAGCTGAAACTTGGTACGAGTTAGCATAACCCTAGGGGAATGTTAAAAACATCATAAAATTTAGTCAAAGGTGGTCTATATTCTTATAATTTGGTAAAACATAGGGTATATGTAGGTCAAACTTGGATAAATGCTGATAGAAAATTGTGCAAAGGGCCCAAAAGGGTGAAAATAGACTCGGAATGACTCAAAACTTTGCGTGCATGCCCAAAATGATGGAAAGATGTCATAGCATGAGTGAAATCATAAAAAATGGTCATATTTGGTCATATATGATAAGACAAATTTTAGACTAAGGTTGAACTAGGTGGAAAGTCATAGAAAGTTGATTGACAGAGTAGAATGATGCAGGAATGCATGAATGCTAGATGAAGATGATTTGGTGAATCGAAAGACATGATCATGGTGATGGAGAATAATATGAAGAAGAAAGATGAGATGAGGAGATGTTATTATGATGGGAAAAAAAAATCTTCTAGAAAGTGCACTATATGTCAAATAGATCTTTATTTTGATATGGCAAATGGAATGCAACACATCATGGTATAAAGGGCTAGAGTGCAAATGCAAGCCTTTTGCATAAACAAGCATGATGTAGACAAAAAATGACCTTGTCCTTCCTGAGGCATATGTACATGCCCTAGACTCTCAAAGGTACATTGTAATAGACAAAAATTGAAACAGATGATCATGAACCATCCCAGCTACTCTCATAGATCAATTTATATCATCGAGTAGCATAGGAACATGATCAAAGAAAAACAAAGCAAAAATAAATCACTCACTAAATAGTGTGAGCCAACAGCTATTCTTGTCCATTATTACTTGCTTTTGAGTGCTTTTCGATGTTCAGATGGTGTTTGATATGTTGATGATGTGATAGTTCTAGTTGTGGATTCAGTTGATAGGTTCATAGTGATATATTGGATTGATTGTTGGTTCACGGTGTTCAAATAGTGTGATTGTCATGAAAGTGTAGTGCTTTGAGTTTCAATCTGCAAAGTGCAGGTGTGTACACAAAAGGGGTGGTTATCCATAGTGAATATGTACAAGGTTTATTGTAAATTTTTAATGGGTTTTGTGATTTTTAGGGTTTTTGAGGATGTTTGATTTTTTTGCGTGACTAGTTTTTTCAGGACATTTTACAATTTTTAGGGTTTATTCAAGATATTTTATGATTTTTAGTGATTTTTTAAGGATCGTATTTGAATTTTTAAGGATTTTTTCAGTATCATAAAAGCATATATAGGTGTTAGCTCCAGTCTGTTATGCGATAGGTCCAGTGGACAAAAAGTTCTTAGGGATATGCCCCCAGTTCAAATTCAAACTCATGTACCATGCTGGTAATATGCCCCCAGACAAGACACAAACTATGTACAAAGGCCAATGATAGAGTGTGTGCAGACTAGTGATGCTTAGGAAAGGTAACAAAGGACATTAACCAATTTGTTAGCCATGGTCAAGGAGCCAAGGATGTCTTGCAATAGGAAGCATATGATCAAGGAATGACAAAGGGGGAAAAGACCAAATGGAATCTCAATAGATGGAGGAGCAACAACTAATTACACATGACACCTATTTGCTAGGTTTTCACCATGGTACTTGCCCAAAGTGCCTATTTGATAGGTTTTCACTTTAGGACAGAATTTTTCTCTTGACTCAAATTTTCGTGCCAAGACACCTATTTGCCAAGTTTTCATCAAGGCATCCATTTTTTTCATAACTTTTTTCACTTTTTTCTTTTCTTTTTTCATGACTTTTTGCTATTTTTTTAGGACTTTTAGATGGAATCAAGAATGTCACTAACAAATGTTGAGAAGATATATGTTGTTGGTGTTGCTAGCTGATGAGCTCTAGATCCATGACTAACCATAACTATGCAAGATTTGTTTCGAGTCTATAGCTAAAATCAGACCACCAAAAAGGCCTTGAGATATACCATCATGTACCGTATGAAAGACAATGTTTGTCTCTTGTGAATCAAGGCATTTGAGGATAATTGCGTCAAAGGATGTTGTGTATGGAATATCACTAATGATGACATATGCAAAGGCTTGTTGGATAAAGATTTGTTGTTGGGTGTTGGGAAAATCAGGTAGTTGGATGTGGGGATAAACAACTGGATATAAGGGAGGGTTGGGAGGGTTGAGACCAATGACCTTCCACATGAATGCTAATTGAGAGAGATCCAAAAGATTTTGTGGCATGTTGAACACTGGAACACTGATATTCATGACATCATATTTTTTATTTTGTATCCTTGGGAGCTGCTTAGCTTTTGATTATTTCACGAGCTAATGCTGCCTTTCAATTTTCACCAAGAGACCTATGCTCATTATTTTTTTCTTTTTTTTCAGATGGAGTTGACTCCCAACAATGTGCCAATGTGTTCTCTTAGGAGAAATTGCTTCTTTATGATTATTGTCCATAATGCCCCCATATATTTCAAAGTCTATTATAAGAGTGTCATCATCATCAAATTGATCAAAAATTGGTGGTCCACATTGGTCCCAATCCAATAGTTCAGGATAACTTGAGGGGATGTCATCATCAGTACTAAATGGGCTTTGGTTAAAGGTAGATATATGGGTATCTGATTCAATTGGGTCATTAGGGTTATGCTCAAAAGCTAGAGGATTGTTGGTTTCAAGTGGGATATCTTCAAATGCCTTTTAATCATTCAAAACATCCATAGTCTTACACATAGGTACTATAGTACTAGGAGGACCTATTCATAATGGTTAAAATCCAAGCCCCAAACTAGGAGGTCATCCTTTTGTAGTGATCGGTTCAATGATTCCTTGTTTCTGAGATCCAAGACCACTATAGTCATCATAGCCTTGTTTCTGCATGATAGTAAACCCAATTCCATACTTTCTAGAAGATATCAAAGTGGGTTCTTGTTCTACTTTTTCTTTCTCAATACATACGAACATATTCTTATTGATAGAAGTGGAATTTTGTGTACTGATGGGAGAAAGTGGTGACTCCTTGATGTGGGATACATGAGAAAAAAAGTATTCTCCACACCCATTGTCTTCAATCTTCATCTTTTCCTTGGTCTTACTGAGGAGTATATCAACATCCGCATACTTAGAGGAATTTGTGGCTTGCGCTTCATTTTATATTGGGATTTGGTATGTAGTAGCATCTCTTAGATTAGCATAAAACTAGAAAGGATCTGGATCACTAGGGATGGTAACCTTCATGTTATTATAGGAAAACTTTAGACATTGATGATATGTAGAGGGAACTGCTTTCATAGCATGAAGCCAAGGGCATCCTAGTATCATGTTGCAGTTCATTTCGATATCTAGGACATGGAACAATGTATCTTCAGTAGTTGAACCAACTCTAATAGGTAATATGATGACAACCTTGGAGAATTTTTCACCATCATCATAGGCTTTTGTTGTGATTCTTCGAGAGGGATCCACATTGTCTTCAAAATAACCCAAACTATTGACCACCATAAGAGTACAGATGTTCAATCCTACTCCTCCATCTATTAAGACACGTCTGACTTTGGCATTATGGATGAAGACTTCAAGGTGGAGGGGATCATTGTGGTTAGATTTTTCCTTAGGAATATCCCGAGGGGAAAAAGTGATATGATGTGATGCGGATAGGTTTCCAACCATGGCTTGGAACTGGGAAAAATCCATGTTATCTAGGACTATTAACTCTTTAAGAGCTTTTTCAAGGATCTTCTAGTGTTGGGGGGATGCACACAGTAAGTCCAAAATGGATATTTGCATGGGGGTCTTTTCGATTTGTTCAACAAGGCTATAATCAGATGAAGTAGGAGCAACAAGTCTACTAAGGGGTGTGGGTCTAGTAGAAGTAGTAGGTCTAGATGGTGCTCTAGGTAGGGTGATCTTGGTATGGTGTTTAGTGATAGCACAATAAGGGTCTTTAGCCTTTAATGTGAATGTGGATATGTAGGAATCAAACTCATTGAAATAGTTAACAGTGTAGTCATATCCCATGCATGTGTAATTCACATTAGCTTGTGAGTTTGAGTTTGAACTGGAGGGCTTCTCTTTGTCATGATTACCTAAAGGATCTTTGAATATAGTGTGGTCAGAGTTGGATGCTAACAGTGATGGATCAACCATGATTACACCATCATCAATAAGGTCTTGTATTACTTGCTTCAATTGGAAGCATGATGAAGTCTTATGTCCTTTGTTGCGATGGTAATCACAATAATTTTTTTCATCCTACCAATCTTCTTTAGTTGATGGTTCATCTTTGATTGGGGATAGCTGTAGGAAGTTATTACTCAATAACTATTGTAATGTAGTCTCAAGTCATATTCCCAATGGTGTGAATTTCCTATCTTTGGTTCTAGGATGTCTTCGAGGTTTGTCTTGCATGGAAGTCTCAATTTTTTGTTGTGGAGCTGATGTTTGATTAGAGGTTTGTGAATTTTTAGGGTTTGCACCTTTCAAAGTCATTTGAGCTTGTGTTGTGCTAATTGTGTGGGCATCCATAATGCCATCATTAGTCACATTCTTGTTTTTGGAGAAAAAATTTGCCTTGTCATTAGACGAGTTGGTGTTTGTGTTTTCTTTGTTTATCTTAAGGATTCCCTTGCGGATAAGAGCATCTTCAATACTAACCCCTTTTTTCATCAATTTAGAAATGGTTCTTGGACTCTTGATTTTGATTTCATACATTAAGTCCAGGACTAAGTTTTCAATGCACAAGTTTACTTGTTGTTCTTTAGGAATTTCTAGTGAGCATTGACTAACTAAGCTTCTCCAATGCAATAAGAATGTGATGAATGGTTCTCTCATCTTCTATTTAGTTGAGCACAAATAAGAAAGTGTCACCTCATTTGTAATGTTTAAGACAAAGTGGGAGATGAACTTGTCTACTAGCTCTGACCAAGATTTGATATTACCAGGAAGTTTGGAGTACCATTCAAGTGCGGTCCCACCTAGAGAATGAGGGAACAATCTCATGAGGTAAGTGGGCTCATCACTGAGTTCGGTATATGAAGCACAAAATTCTTGGATGTGATCAATAGGGTTGCCTTTTCCTCGGTATTTTTCAAACCTTGGAGCCTCAAAGTGTTTTGGGAATGGAGGCATATACAGACTTTTATCGAATGGTTTAGGATGTAGGTCCCTTTCTATATATAGAACCTATTTCTTCTAGACTCCCAATGCCTCGACTTGTTTGAAAAGTTGTTTGAATTTTTGTAATAGTTCTTCATTGGGGTTTTGCATGATGGTCTTTCCTTCAAGTCTTTTGTGTCTGTGAGTAGACCATTTGCTATGGTGGGAGCTATGTCTACTTAGTTCTAACATTTCTATGTCTGATGAGTCTAGTGAAGTGTCACTAGGTGTTGGAGGTATGTTGGCACCTTTAAGAAAGAAGGGTCCTTGTTGTTGGGGTAATTTTTGTGGCATTTTTTGTGGGATTGACTACGATTTTTGTACCATGTGTTGTTGTTGTGCCATGTGTGGTAGTTGCTTTTGGGATACCTCTGTTGGTTGTATGTGAGACCATGTATGTGAGTGTTGTTGTATAGGTATCTATTGAGGTTTTTGTGGCACATGTTGTTGTTGTAATAAATGTTGTTGGTATGCAATTTTTTTCTCAAGGTATCTTTGATATTCCATTTGTTGTTTGAGTTGTTCTTGTTGTTTAGCAAACATGGTTTGTTGTTGTTGGAATTGTTGCTGAAATTGTTCTTGATAAATTGCATGTAAGTCAAGTGGGGTCACATGGGACTGCATATTATGAATGTTGGATGTTTCCCCCACTTGAGGTTGTTGTCGTTGTGGTTGGTGTTGTTGTTGATATGTGGGATGTGTGTTAAGTGGATGTATACTTGACTGAGGGTTGGACATGTTAAGTCATTACGCCACCATAGGTTGATGTTGTTGTGGGAGTTGACTAAATCCTTGGGAAGTGATCGTCATGTTGGTATTGTTGTTTTGGCTCCTTTTTATTTTGGAGGTTTCTGCTTGGGACATCATATTGACTTGACAATGAGGCTCATCCCTTTCGGGAATTGGTGTAATGTCAATAAGAATTTTCCTTTGTATGTCAATAGGGACTATTGTAGGTGATGTTGCACATAGTGCACTCATGGGAGGCTCCATAACACTTGATGTCATACCACTTGGTAGGGTTAGGAGCAAAGGTGTACTTTGTTGATTTTCCTCCAAAGAAGCTATGTCTAGCATCCCTAGAATACAAGTCCCTTTACGTGTGTCTTGTTGTTGCATCATGTGACTAAAATCAAGTCTCAATGCCCTTTTGGGGTTTTTAGGAATTGGTGGTATTTCATTGAACAAGGGATTAACATTGATGTGTTCAAATGTACTTAGGAGTATTTCAATTGTTGGTTCTTGATGGGACCTTATAGGTCCCATTATTGCATTTGAAAACTCCAAAGTTGTTTTCCCTTATCTAATTCCAAATTGATCATGGGTTGTAGGTTTTCAATGGTTGTGTTGGTTTGATGTTTGGACTTAGGTCCTTCCATATTTGGGTTGAATTTGACAATTTCTTGGGCTACCAAAAGTTTGAAGTTTTTATGAAAGTTTTTGTCTTGATATGCCCTAGCCATTTCCTCATCAGTGATGCCATAATCAGTGTCAAATTCATCGCTGAGGTGTATAGTACCTTTTTGTATGTTAAATGTGTTATATTTGAAGGTACTTGTGTTAGGTTGGTTGAATTTGAAGGAATGTGATTGTTCATCCTCAAGTGTGGTTGGTACACTTCCACCTCCAAGTGGTATCAACACAAACATAGGTTCAAAGTTAGGATTCCACTGAACCATCCCATGTGTGGGGGAAGTGTTTGGAGGAAATCTCATGGTAGTTGCATTGTATAAGGTTTTTTGTGTCATAGCTTGATTATGAGTATCTTTTGGATACATGTTCAAGGGGTCTGGTAGTAAAGGTTGTGATGCCTCAATTTGTTCTTCATCAATGGTTTGTTGGGTTCTCTTGCTTTTCTTCTATATTGGACAAGGTTTTGGTTGTGTTTGTGCCTCAAAAATCAAAGGTTGATAAAGTTCCTTGGGTCTCTAGGCTGATTGTGTCCTAGTAAGTGCTGGCATGATACCTAAGAATGTAGATGCAATGGAAATTTTGAGTGTTTTGGGTGATTTAGAGTGGTGGGTATGCAAGATATGAGTGTTTTTAAGATTTTTAAGTGTTTAGGGATGTCATTCAATGTGAGGAAATGCTAAATGAATTAGTTTTTTGACATGCAAAGTGAAAACATGTTAGGGATATTATGCAAATGCAAATACAAGGTGTCATTTTGAAGTTTGACTTGAGGGGATGAAAATCACTCTAAGGTATGCAAAATGACAATTAGGGTTACGTTTTGGACCTGGTAATGACACAAAAGGTAGGTGTATGCAAGGTAGACTATGAAAAGGATGGTTTCCAAGGGTTGATAATGACATTTGGGACATGGAAAATGAGGGTAAATGCTCAAGAAGGCAATTTGGTCGCTGGACAATTTGATAGGGTTTGACTATGCTAGTGTGTTGAACAATGTGAGATGATGGGGATATGCCACTAGGGTAAGTCAAAATGATGTTTAGGGATATGAGGGATATTATTATGTTTTGACAATGGTATATGGAAGGTTTTGAACTTAGATAAAACCTTTAGAAAGTATTTTGTCTAGGAGTTTAACCTTGTTATAAAGGACTTTGGATCTTGACCAAAAACTGATAAAAGATGAAAAGATCAAATTGACAAAAGATGAAAATGTCAAATCTATCAAGACATAGATAGATTTTGAAAAAATAATGTGATAAGAAAAGATAAAAAGACTATTCAAGATCCATTATCCGTCAACACTAGGAGATACTCTAAGACTCATACTTTGTCTAGATTTTTGACTAAATTCAAAGGTTTTGAGGGTTCAAAATGATGTTTTGGGGACTCAAAATGGTGGTGATGCTGAGTGGATATGTAATATGGACAATTCTTATGATGGAAAAGGGTATTTTGAGTGCAAGATGCAGTTTTGGGTCAAGTGCAGAATGGGGAGGTGTAGAGGCTCCTAGATGCAATTTTGGGGTCCTAAAGTGCAGTTCGGAGGCCCAAAATGGTCATGTAGGTACCCAAGTGCACCCTAACAGTACCAAGTGCACTCAAATAGTACCAAATATTTCATTGATGCACTTGGAGCCAGTTTGGGTGCAGTTGGTAGTTTCTGGGTGCAGTTGGTAAGCTAGGAAGAATGTTTGTTGATTCTAAAAGGTATGGTTGCCAAACTTATATACCAGGAAGCTAAGATGTTGGGGTTGATTTTAGGATGGGTTGGGAGGTGAAAAATAGAGGTTATGACCTATATAATGATCTCCTAAGTGAAGGCAATGAAGACTAGGTGATGTAGAATGCTAATCTAGTCAAGCTAATGCAAGGGGAGCTACTAGGTACCTAAAGACACTATTGAAGCCCCAAAATGCTATCTGGAATCCAAAATTGGGTATGAGGACCACCAAGTGTGCCCAAATAGTGCCAACTACATCAATTATGTAGTTGGTAGTTTTATGATGCAGTTGGTAGTTTTAGGGCGTAGTTGGTAAACTAGGTTGAAACTAAGGCAATTATGGGAGCTATGATTTCTAGATTGATATCACAGAGAAGTAAATAGTAGGGGATAGTGTTAAGACTAGTATGAATGCTCAAAATGATGGTTAGGACACCCAAAATTATGGATAAGTTGGTCAATATGATGAATAGGTATGAAAAGATGCAAGGTGGTGAATGCAAAATGTAGATTTTAAGATGGGAATGCAAAAGACTAAGGGAGGTAAACTGAACCTAAATGGATGCAATATGAAAGGTAATAGATACTAAATGAGGACTAAAAGGTGCAATATGAAGTCTATATGATGCTTGAGTGAGGCCTATACTAGGGTGAATTCAAGTGAAGCCTATGCAAGTGTGAGATCTATGTTTTGCCAAGCACATTTAGGAGCACAAGTCACCATGTTTTCCAAGGTTTGAGTGTGTTGAACCAAATTTTGCAAAGTTTGGACAAGGGCTAAATTTTTTTGGCAACGTGTGATGTTTTGACAAGGTTCAAGGTGTAAATTTGAATGTTGTCTATTATCTTGATTATGTTTTACACACATGCAAGACACATTAAGACAAGAATAGTTGTTGTTAAAAGTGAACAAGCACACCACAAGCTAGGCTTTTAGGACTGTATCCACTGAATTCCTACTTGAATTGAAGTTTAGTCATGCTTGTCTAGAGTGGAAAACCTAGGATCTTGGCACCATAGGCTCCCCCTTATAGCGCACTCACTTCTCGGGGCTACCAAGATCCGCTTCCCAAGGGGCATGACTTCCCAAGGGACTATTGCCTCTACTAAGGACCGCGAGAATGTAGGATGTCTTCGCAGGCATGGGTGAACCCTTGAGCCAGTGGATAGAAAGGATTTTGGCCACTAAAATATGATTTTTAGTAAGGGCATTCCATTCAATAAGTGAATGGTAAACTTCCACAGAAGGTCTCCCAGCCCCAAGAACTAGTGTTTGACGCACCACAAGGGTACTGGAGGAGAGCTATCACACAGTAATACCACCGACATGGCTTTCATCATAATTGAATTTTATATAGCGGTTGGAATGTTGACCTGGCTTTGGCCCATTACCACTCTGAGGTCATCCCCTGGCATGCCCAATATCAAGTATATTGGTCCAAAGTAGGCCTCTTATAGAAGTTACACCGATTTCTCTTACACCCAAGATCCACGAATGGCGAGGGAAGAGGATATGTCCAATGTAACCCCTAGGGATTTAAACACTGTAGACATGCCAGGAAGAAAATAAAAATTTCATTTTAAGCACCAAATGAAATGTTATCTAATCTAGAAAATCCACACACAGCTTTGAAAGACACACAAAGTCTTCGACAATGTCCTGCAAAGCACACATTAGTAGTTTCTTATGATCATGTCTTCATCCAATGATCACCACATGCTGAAAATAGACCATCAATATCACCAAATCATCTAATCTATGTCCTAAAGAGTGATGGGAACCTTAGATGCAAATTTTGATTGATGCATGTGCTTACTGTGAACCTAGCTGTGCTCTGACAAAGTAGATTGCACCCCAAAAGGCCAAAATGGCTTTGAACACTCCAAAGTGTGCCCAAATAGTGTAGACTACATCAATGATGTAGTTGGGGCCCATTTGGGTGCAACTGGTAGTTTTTGGGCGCAGTTGGGAGCCCAGGTGCAAGTTATGGGGAATTGGTGCCTAGATAAGACCCAGAAACTAAAATTTTCAAAGCTACACTTCTAAGTGCCCCCAAATAGTGTAGACTATGTCAATGATGTAGTTGGGGCCCAATTGGGAATAGTTGGTAAGTTAGAAACAACAAAAAGAGGTTTTGGTGGCTTCTAGACTCCTAAAACTTCTCCTAGGGGTCCTAAGTGCACCCTAGGATAGCAAGCTAATAGAATGCATGAAACAAGAGCATATAATAATTTTACTAGACCCCCTAATTAATTTAGGTGTGAAAAGGAATAGAAAATAGTCATTATACCCTTCCAAGTGAGCTCCTTCCTTGCACCCACAAGCACAAAACAAGAAAATGCAAGTTAGATATGCATGTTCACGTCAGGTTCACGAAAATGTAGAGCCTAGAAAATGGGTTAAATGCATAACATACTATGAGAAAATCACAAAACTCAATAATCATATATTAGCACTCACTAGTCTACTATGAAAGCCAAACTAATAAAGAAAGCAATAGAAACCCCCTCTTTTGTTTGTAGCTCCCATGTCCTTCTTTCTTCTCCAAATGATGTACTAGCTCCAAAGTTTTCTATAGTGCACACAAAATTGAAGCAAAAGTCTATGATGTGGATAATGCCATCAGAATACTAGAAGTGTGATTTTAATGTGAGAGCAAGAATGCAAAATGCAAAGAAGTGGGGACTCAAAGACTCAAGAATTTGGACCTAAAGATTTCCAAGACTTCCAAGGATTCAAGGACTTCCAAGGACCCGAAATGAGAGGAGGAATGCTCATTTTATAATGGGCACAGAGGGTGAGAGCATTGGATTTTTCACCCATAGATGTGCAGTGTGGAAAGAGATTCCTTTGAGTATCCATGACACATATGACAAAATACGCCAATTGTAAGATTCTATGACACATGAAAGTCAAACTTGGCTAAATGTGGAAGAGAATCTATGACGCATCATAAGACACCTCAACCCGCTTAAAGCCAAGAATCTATGACAAATAAGCCAAATAGGGACATGTGTAAGAAATAAGAATATTTGATTATGACAAATCTTAGCCAAGTTTCAAAGGAGAATCCACGAAGTGTCATACCCAAGTGTCATGATGATGCAATATTTTATGGAATATTTGAATTAAAAATCCTTTTGTTCGACAAAATAAGAATTAGTAGAAAATGGAATTAATGATGGAAAATGGAACTTGGGAAATTAAGAATTTCCATGGTTTGCGAATGATCAATCAATTAATTAATAAAAATAATTAATTGATGATGATAATTAGGGAGAATAATTATTAAGAATGATAGGATTAAATTATGAGTTATTTAATTCTATAGAAAAAAATTAGTAAATGATTGACCAAAATTGATTAAATAAATGCAACAATATCCTTTGATGAAAATGTAATGATAACGGATATCAAATAAGATAATGATAGATAGACCAAAGCCATGGTCAAATTGATTGATAGATCGAAATTGATAACATGCCAAGGACACATGACATGAATTGGTTGATATGTAACATTTAACCGACATTGTAAATGCTACAGGATTAAAATTGATTGATAAGGTTTGATCATAATAACATTGACGAACACTATAAATATTATTAAAATGGTTGATGATGCCATGATTCAACATTGAAAGACTCAACAATGTCAAAGATTGAATGACATGAATGATAGTTTGACCTAGCATTGAGAGCCATGACAGTACTAAGGTTAGATTGATAATATTGATAGGTTGATAGGTTTCCAAGGCACTAAAAGCCATAACAATACCTAGGAGTTGGATAAATGATGATTGATTTGAGATGTTTGATATGTTTCGAGTTGATTAGGACTGATTCCAAGTGATTTTGAGTGATTTTGAGTTGACATGAAATTGATGTGAAAGAGGATACAAATGATAAAGTATGATCAATTTGGCATAAATATTTAAGTTTAGTGGAATGAGAAAATGGGACAAATTAGTATGAAGAAGTGATGAGACCGTAGATGCAAACCATTTTTGAGCGTCTACACACACAAGGTAATGAGAGCTAGATTCTGGTGGCCATCCCTTTTTAAGGATGCTCAAATCATGGTTAGGAAGTGTGACTCTTGTCAAAGGTTTGCTAGAAAACTAAAAAATTTAGGTAATACTCCTTTAAAGCCAATTGAGGTGCAAGCACCATTTCAGCAATGGTGTATGGATTTCATAGGTGAAATTTCTTCCAAATCTAGTACTAGCTTTTCATGGATTTTAGTTGCTACTGAATACTTTTAAAAATGGGTAGAAGCTATCCCTACAAGAAATGCAACAAGTAAAATTGTCAATAATTTCTTGCTAAGTAATGTTATTTCTAGATTTGGTTGCCCTTAGAAAATTGTGACAGATAATGCCATGTGCTTTAGGTCTTAGGAATTTACAAAGTTCTGTGACAAATATGGAATAACTAGGTCAAAATCTTCCCCATATCATCCATAAATAAATGGATAGGTTGAATCTACAAATAAAAGCTTGTTAAAAGTTATTAAGAGGACCTTGGATGATAACAAGAAGGCATGGGACTCTAAATTGCAGTTTGCAATGTGGGCTGACAAAGTGACTGTAAAGAAAACCATTGGAGTAGCCCCATTCGATCTAATTTATGGAATTTAGTCTAGGATGCCTCAGAATAACTTAGTATGAATCTATAACTACATCTAGTTGTATGATAAAGTTATTACAAATGATATGCAAGAAAGGCTACATGAGCTTGTAGGGTTAGCAGAAACCAAAAAAGAAGCATCCCTTAGGAATCAAAAGCTAAAACTACAAGTTAAGACATTATATGATAAAAGGATAGTGAGTAAAAAATTTGAAAATGGAGATTTAGTCCTTATGTGGAATGCCAAATTTGAGGATAAAGGAAAACATGGTAAGTTTGATCACGTCTGGCTAGGTCCTTATTTAATTGAAAATTCATGGGGAGAAGATTCTTATATCATCAAAGATTTATCATACAATATTCTAGAATTTCCAGTTCATGGATAGCTCTTGAAGAGATACTTTTCTTAAGGTATCTATTTTTCCATAAGCATTAGTTTTAGGTTTCCTTGTGTTCTTGTACATTGTGTATATTTTGTAAATCCATGTAAATATCCCTGTATAGTCTAGTTCCCTATTTTGTTTTTTTGTTTTGTGCTCTCTAAAGAAGTTGTCATTTAAAGTAAAGTATGTGGTCTACTCTTCCAAAGATTCTAAATTTTTGCATAGACTCAAGTAGTCTATCATCCCTAGACAGAGCCACTATTGGTCTTATTTTTTACAGTGCTAAAAATTCTAAAAATTGTATTGAAAAATTAGTTAAGACAGTGTATCTTGCATATTAGGGTTCATTCCTTGTATTTGTCAAATGCTTAGGTTGCCTTAGCTCATGTCCTAGTTTCTGTGTTGTTGGAATTCTATCAAATTCTCAAGGTCTATCATCAGAGCAATCAGTTAAAAAACCCTAAGTGTGAAAACCCTATTGCCTTACTTTATTTTACCTTAGTTTTGAAAACCCTCAAAAATAATATTCTAGAAAATAATTTTAAGGCATATTACTTCTATCCTAAGTTTGGCCTCACGCAAGCATGACTTCATAACAAATCTTATTTAAACCTTTTTTGGTTGTGTTTTGCTTGCAATTTGCTTGATTATTTTATTGAGAAATATCCTATGTCATGCAAATTTTATGTGGTCATTGATATTGTTCAGATCAACGAGTATCACATTCTCACAAAATTGACATGTAGGGTATTTAAGTAATGCGATGAAGCACAAATTGTACACGTAGTAGGATCTGACATCATGGCCCCATCCTTTCTGTAGAATGATATTGAAGTATCTTTCGTGGCAGTTGTCAAAATGAGTTGGACTAGGCGCTAGTGTTTTATTTGTCAATTTGGCTGACGTGGTATTTTAAGATACATCAGCCTGTGATCATAGATTTTTCAAAGATCAAGGGTTGGTGCAAGCCTGCAATTTGAAATTGCTCAATCAATAAAGAATGTGGGATTGTGCCCTTGTGCCATGTGTCATAGTGGGGCCAAGGCTAGGGGAGAATGCTAAGTCACACCTTGTTGTCTGCCACATATGCTTAGCTAGAAGTACTTATGCTACGGGCTCCAAATTTCTAACAATTAATGTAGTAGTCACGTTGGTCAGAGCACAAAAATGAGAAGAGTCATTTCATTGGTCCAAGTGGAAGATGTGACCCTAAAGTGCAAAGTTTTTCCACACCATTGATCTTGCCTTATCAATGATGGGCGCATGCCTGCATTAGGAACTTGAAAGGATTTTAAGCAAAGTGAGTATGTGCCATGAAAGTAGGTGTCCATAGTGATGTCACTATCCCCATCGCAGAAGGGTTTGCAGGATTTGAGCAGTGCTATCCATTGATCTTTCTAAGATCGACAATTGGCACAAGCTTGCAATTTGAAGATGCACATCCAATAAGGAAAGTGGGGATGTGCTAGCTTGACACATGGAAAGGATGAGGTCAAGCACCTACTCGCTCAGAAGATGATATGGGACCCGCTTGTATTGAGGTTGTTAGAAGGCACAGATTCACATTCAGACTTCCTATTGGTTAGTACAATTGACTGGGCCTTTTTTCAATTATAAGCTTGTGTGATTGTTGATCTTGTCTTGATCAACAGATAGTGCTTACCCACAATTTTAAGATACAAAAAATTTAAGGAATGTGGGTAAATAGTAATGCGACATGTGGCCACATTTTTAAAGCCATAAAGCTTGTTGCTTTTTGAATTAAAGTTGTCTGATCTACTTAAAATCTATGGATAAGATTCAAATCTAGATGCAATTTGGAGGTAATGGTTATTGAGAGTAAATATGCTGTAGAGCTCATTTCTGTGATTTCAATGTATGAATAGAACTCACAATTTCACCATTAATGCACCACCAAAGCATAGAAAGAATATAAGAGCTTACAAAAATTTTAGAGCCAGGGCACAAAAATTTATCCAGCGATCCAAAAAATTGCAGCAAAAATCATACAGAGCATAAGTGCAAATTTGAGTGGGTAAGTACTCTATGACTCCTTGAAATCAAATATTTGTTGTTATATAAGTTCTAGGGTTTATTCAAAATGCATCCCTGGAAGGAATTCACTAGACAAATAGATTACCCGAAACATTTTGTACATGATGATTTTCTTGAACAATTCCCTTTTATTAGTACATGAAATAACTAAGGGGAGGGAGTTGATTCCTAAACACCCTAGGGTAGCCATAGAAAAGTGTTTCTATGATAAAGCTAACTGGGTACGAGATGCCCAGGTTTCCATGGGAGGTCTAGAGTTATTCAAAAAATAGTTTTCAAAGCAAAAATCAGACACTCCTATGAGCAATGTCTGGGAGTTTGATATTGGGAAATTAACAATCCCCACAAGTTTCTTTGATAGTGATTTATTGATGGATTTGGCCAAGAAATATGATCCAATTATAGGGTGCATAAAGAACCATGCTACAGTGAATCTTTTTAGGGTTTGCCTTGAACTAATTAGTGAGGTTTTCAACCTCAACCCTAACCATGTCATGCATGAAATCATTGATATGGATGACCTTCAAGAAAGGTACGATGCACAAAGGATTTACTTAAGAACAGGAGCATGTTGTTAAAATTGGTACTTTATCTGTGATTACTACCAATATCCCAAAGCCATTGCTGAGAAGACATTTTAACCTTAGGGCTTAGGCATTATATTTTTCTCTTTGAAAATTTTTTGGAATAGATGAAGCAGATCAAATCCCAAGCTCAATTGTCCTTATTATGGCTCAAACTCTTCAATTTGGCATGAGCACTATTCTAGATTTTTCTACTTTTCTTACAAAAGAAATTCATAATGGTTTGGTGGAGATAACAAGGGGAAAAGTGGAAAATCCATTCTGTTGGTATTCATTGCTTATGTATATATGTTTGTACAAGGGATATACCTTTTTCTCCAAGGGTATGGAGCTGGAAATAACCAAAGATGGAGAGAGGAATCCAGTGTAGTTATGGAGTGTGGATATGACTTCAGAAGCTACAAATTCCAGTTATGTGAGGTTTGATAGATACTTTGTATCAAAGCTTAGACTACTTTTGAGAGGGGACAGCCCTAGAATTCCACAAGCATTATTAGAGTTGGTCAGACCTAAGGACCATGCAAAAGGGCTATTGGTTAGTCATAATTGGGGGGATATAATCCCTTAAAATGTTTCAACGGTAATAAGAGTGTATGGCTTCTTGGGAAAGCCTCATGTGTTACCATTACATGTGCCACTCAAAATAGGGATAGCAGAGTTATTATGGTAGATAGGCACAATTGATGAAAGTGATTTTCCTAAGAAGGGTACCTTTTTCCCAGTTGTTACTGTAGTGTGTGATTTCATTTTTGCAAGGAAAGGGTGGAAACATCTTAACTTGTTCCTAGAAAGATACAACATGGCAGAGTCTCATGCTAGATTCAATGATCCTAAAGGATTCTATGACCTCTTAAGAGAGAGGACAAAGGCTACCCGCATGGTGCACCAAGTATACTATCCAGATGATATTATTAGGAATATTTTTTCTTTACAAAAGCAGGAATTGAGGAAGGAGAAATGGATAGTATTTAGTAAAACTTTAGAATTCATTAATGCTTTTGACTCCAGTTATGACCCATTGAAAGATAAGAAATATTGGGGACCCAAGATGCAAGCACTAATGAATAATTTTGCTGAGATAATCCAAACTATAAATGAGAAGGACATATATGTCAAGACCTAGTCAAACAGGGCTTTAGAGGTACAAAGGAGGATAAATAGTAGATATGTAGTGGCACCTGGTCAATACACTTTGCAAAAAAGAGTAGGTTATGTGATGGTTCAAAATGTGCAACAAGGTCCCCTATAGTAAAGACTAAGGCTAGAAAGTCCATCTACATTCAGTGCTCCAAAAAAGACAAAAGCTAGAGCAAGGGTCTTCTTCTTCTCAAGCTGAACAGTACTCCTCAAGCCAGTCCCCAATCCAAATAGATGATGAAGCATCTTTGAGGGAATAACTTAGATAGATTGGTGGAGAAGGAAATGTAATTATCACTTCCACAGATTTGGAGATTGGAGAACCACAAGAACTCCCTACACCTTCCTTGGATTTAACTATTGCTAACTACCAAGCCAAGGAAATAGGTCCTATAGTTGCCCAAGCCTCTGAAAGGTTTATTAATGATGAAAACTTTGTGAAGTCTAGAGCATTTGCACAATTTTTGTGGAGGTTGAACATAGGAAATTTCGAGAAAACTTGTGAGAAGATAAGGGTAGAACAACCTAAAAAATCAAACTCTATTATTAAGGAAGAGGTAAAGTCAAAAAATTTGAATGACTTTTCTTAATTTACACCTGAGGCTGGAAGGCAGATAGTTAAATAGTCAAGAGCCCTCATTTTACCAGAATGCGATATAGTAAATGCTATGGTTTTTTATTCAATTAGGAAACAAAAGGATGTCCAATTCAAGACTGAAGAAGAGGTATTACAAGCTCATAGAGGAGTGAATTTTAGTGATGACCACCAAGCCCTTGTTATCTAGTCTATTGAAAAAGGGATAAGACCAGGATGCAGGAAATTTCTACTGCAAAGCATATTGGTGCATTCATAGTGTTTAGGGCTGGTGAGGTAGGCAGTAAACAAATAATGGGCATGGCTTCAGAAATGCTAAAATTTGGTAGTGTGTTGTCTGGCCAAGAAGAAGATAGATTTTCTCAACTCAATGCTAGATTTGAAGAAGTTCTTAAAGCATATGAGGAGATGGGTATGCAAATATAGTCATTGGAAAATAAAGTGACTCAAATGGAGAAGATTCTTGGGAAAAGAAAAATAGGAGAATCTAGTAAAGCTTAGGATTGCATACCCCCCACGACCACCTGTTGAACCTTTTAAGTCAACACCAATTATTAAGATGCTAGATACCCTAGAAAGGCTTCAGTTCTATACAATGTTGACATTTAGGTCAATTTTTTTATCAAATTGACATATTAAAAAAAAAATTAACATAAAATTTCTTCAATAAAATGTTGACATTTAGGTCAATTTGTTTATCAATGACTCAATACTTAGTCAAATGGTTGCATTGCTACTGAGCTCTACAATTGTTACCAAGCTTATCATTAATCCTATAGTATTAACCAAGTGTTTTAGTTTCTCTCGAGACAAGTAGCTAGAATGCAGTGTCTACCAAGAACTTGAATCAGTTTACAATGTTTGCCAAGCCACACAATGTTTACTGAGCTTCAAGGACTATGTATAGTGCAAACTAAGCGTAGCAGAGGCTACCAAGATATTCAAAAAAAGTGAAGAAGATCATAGCATTAATCTAGCTCTAGTATGTTAACCAATTTCTAGTATATCTACCAAGGTCACTGTGTTAATAATGTGAATCTAGTGTTGATCGAGTCATGCAGTGTCAACTGAGTGATTCAATAACTACCGAGTTTCTTAGTGTTCACTGAATCACATAGTGTTGACCAAGTTCAAGCTACTTGGAAGTGATCAATATGGATTGAGCTTCAAGTTCAACTGAGTGCCAAATTTTTCCAAGTATTGCCAGGGTTTTCCTTGTATCATAACATCATCAAGTTTGTGTTCAGAACCTAAGTTACAGTAGTTGGGCTAACTTTGTGAATTATGATGAAATTGGTATTGTAGCCAACTCTATTAAGTTGTTATCTAGATTGGTATATATGCAATGCATTGTATCATGTCCAAAAGTGTCAATTTGAAAAAGATTATGAAGTGAATGAGTGTGAATTGAAGAAGGCTATAAGTAGTATAAGGGATAGCATAGATTTATCTATCACAATCAAGTGATCATTGTAATACAAGGAATCCCATTCAGCAAATTAGAATTGCAAATTATAGATCAGCCATTGATTCATCCTAACATGTGCATCAGTCAAATCCTTTAATAGGGTAGACTTAATAGTCTTTAGCTAAATCTCCTAACCAAGTGCATACTTCATTGTATGTTTGTAAATTCTTTAACAAGGTGGACCTCATAGTCCTTATTGTTCCTAATAGAGCAGATCACCAGAAGTGATCAATTGTAAGCCTTAATAGGTTAACTTTATACTACAATACTAAAGCTTGTGGATATCATCCCCACCCTAGTTTTACTTTCTATTTGGAAGGTTTCTGGGTCACCATATCTTGTGTCAAAGTGTTATGAACATTTTATTGCTTTAATTCTTTCGTGCATCCAATTAGATTAGAATATTATATGAAGGATTAATTTGGGAAGTAAGGTAAAGTTTTATAGGTTCCTAATTCACCCCTCCCTTCTCAGTAACCTTGCCTACCTTATATTTCCAACATAAAAAAATATGTATATTCCTGCACTTGAAATAAAATTTATTTGTAAAAGGATTTATTGGAAGAAATAAAAGGAAATCATTAATGTTGGAAATTATTTTCCCTATCAGACTCCTGGGTTGCAAAATAGTAATAATTTATATTTTCGAAAAAAAAGGAAAAAAAAGGCATTTTAAAAATATTATTATTATTTAGAGGGGTTTTACCCCCCAAAGGTAGTATGCAGTTCCAAGGGCTACCAGAGGCAATGCACAACTACCAAGAGTAGTCTACAGCATGCCATAGGCAACCTACGTGACTCCATGCAAATGGGTGAAAATTAAATGAAAGCATATTTAATTTTTTAATTTTATTTCAATTTTATTAACATAATTAAAATAATAATTAGTTTTTTTTTAAATAAAAAATAATATATAATATATATGTTTAATAAAGATGGTTTTATATAAAAGTTAATTATACTTTTAATTTATAAATTTTTGTTTTATATTTATATTTTGAAATTTTAATTAACATTTTAATAATTACAGTGATTGGTGATTAATAATTAGTTTAATTAATATTAATATCTTATAATTAACATTTGTTAATTGAATAATTATAAATTAAAGAATAATTATAAATTAAATCATATTCTTATGATGAAGAATTTTTAGTGAGTAATTTTAAGTGGATGAACTCTAAGTGAGACTTTTGTATTTATTTTTACATGCACATATTTTATGACCAAACTAGGCATTAGAATATAATTAGACTGGACTTTGTCTTATGTAAATTATCATGATCTTAAACATTTAATCTTCAATCATGATTCATTCTCAATTGTTTCGTTGTAAATGTACAGTGATAGGTAGAATAGCTCGGTTAAGTCATTCCAGCTTAGCATGAACTAGTCCTTTCACAGCTCGGTTAGAACTAGGTTCTAACATGTCTCTTCTCGGTGATAACTAGTAACTTGGTTACAACTAAATTGTAACATAGATCTGTTACTTTTCCTTGTGCATCTTTTTATGTTGATTTGAATTGTTCCCTTCTCGTGCATTTGGAACTAATGTAAGATCTTCTTGATTCCTTAGTTCCAGTCATCTCCTTGACTACCTAGATGGATGTGCATACTTGTTGTGGCCTCACAACACACACCCTATTTTAAGTCACAAAATGGGGACTCCCTAGTTTCAAATATCCTTATGAGGCATCTAGTATGAAACCTCAATCATTTTGAACCCTCCCCTAGGTCTATGTCAAACCCTGATCTCTTATCGGGAAGGGTCAAGCAATCAGACACAAATAAAAAGATCAATTTTAAGACTTTAATGTGCTTAAAGTTTGCACATGTGCACATGCACACTTCACCCCTGCTCCAGGGATGCGCACATGTGCATGTGCACACCCTCGGAGGTGTGCACCCTCAAAAGTGTGCACCTACAAAGGTGTGCACTCTAGTCCCCAAGGCTCTCCCCCCTCACTTACACAATGCCACAATGTGCATGTGCACTAGTATGCAGCTACGCACTTTTCCATTTCCAAGGAAAAATTAGTGCACCTGCCAAGGTGCACTAGGTGTGCTAGTGCACAAAACTTACTTTTGGGGGGGTAAGTAAAATCCATTGTTTTGTCTGTTTTGACTAGTGTTCACCCATTTTTTTGTTACTCTAATTCCTATGGAGTCCTCTTTTGGGGTTTTTCAGCATAAGATAACTAATGTTTTCTTCTTTGTGTAGATAAAAAGGCATCCTCATTATCCATAGCAGAAAAAAAAATCCATGGTATTGCATGCACATTTTCAAAACAAGCGCTTTGGGATTTCATATAGAAGAAGCAAAAGGAGTTCAAATCTATGAAAATGTTGGGCTATAAAGAGGGTATAACTCATCAAAAAGGGAAAAATAAGTACACAAAAGTGGTCTAAAACCCCATTTGAGCAAAACCCAAAAACTATTTTCAAAACTGAGAACTTTGATTTTTTGGTGAATTGAGCACCTAAGATCACTTCAAACCCATGACTTTCAAGTTCTAGGGAATTCCCAAGAAGTTGCACTTCATGATTTCCATATTGAAGTAAGGGTAAAGTATGAATCTTTAGACTTACTAGCTCCTCAATAAATCACCTCTTCCATCCAAAATTTCAAAGGGAAACATCCACACATCATTTTGGTATAAAAGGGAAGAAAACCTAGATGCTAGAAATCAAGTTTTGACACTTACAAGTTTTTTTTGGATTTTTGGGTCCTATCACCAAGGTGTGCATGTGTGCTTTTCTTAGAGGTGCACTGACAGTTAACTTTTAGTTGCTATTTTAGAGCATTCTATGCACTAGAAATGCATTTTGACGGCAATTCAACTCCCAAAAAAATTAGAGAAGGTCAAACTTCCATTTTTAGAGCTTCTAGTGACTCTTAGATCCTCTTACAGCTTCCTTCTTTGTATCTACTTCTTTTTTCATTGTTTTAAGTTATGTAAAGGCTCATGCACTCATTAATTGATATAAACAAGGGTGGAGACCTACTTAGCACCATTTAGAGAGTCAGTTTATAGATAATTAGATTTTAGCATGAGTTTCATTTTAAGAACTCTCTCTCCTAACACAAAAGGAGGAGATGTTTTCTTATAAATACATGAATGTAATATGTAGTCTAGGTCATTATTTTGATGCAATAATATATGTTATTGGTGCTTTCATTTTGAATGTAGTTAAAGTGTGTTATTTTTGTGAATGCATTCTAAATGTAGTTAAAGTGTGTTATTTTTGTGAATGTATGTTCATGAATAATAATGGAGCCAATGGTTTTATTGTGTTGTTATGATTGTGTGACCTTTTAGTTTTGGTGTTTGCCTGTGTTAACAAATTTTGCTAATGTACCAAGTTGGAGAAGAGATCACCTATTGTTCCTACATAGCTTCTTGTCTCACATGAGCATACTTTTTGTGGCCTTGTGATTTTATGTGAAGTGAAACATCTTTCAATTATTATTGAGTTCCCATTAACGATTGCATCAGTGGAATTGAGGAAGTATTGCTCCTATCTTTATTGGTTTTCTACCCAATCTTTTTGATGATTTAACTTGTAGACATGATGTGACCGTGGTTTATGTCTGTTAGGAATTTCCCTTTCAAGTTATTTTATTTAATCTCTCATTATCTTATCTTTTTTATTTTCTTTTCTAACACTTGGTTAAAATAGGAATTCATATAGTTGCATCGATAAATTGCATTCATCATAAAATAGAAAATACCAAAAATATATCTCTTTTGTGTTTATTTTTAAAAACAACAATAGATCAAAGATCTTATCCAAAATTGGTTCGAATCAGAAAAGGCCTCCTTGTGAGCATACACATTTATTTTCAATGGAGCGGATTCCAACAGGTCACAAGATCACCTAGAACATTGGAGTTGATCCTAGATTATCTTTTCAAGAGAGGAGTTTAGAAGGATTCATATCAGTAAGCATCATGCAAAATGGCAGCTCAAGAATACTTCACCCAACTCATTGGATTGGATGATGATAGCTTCTTGATTTGGTCTTTCTTCTAACTTCCTTACTCATTTATGATTCCTCTGAGTTCTAATTTCTTTAATCTTTGAATTGCCTTTATTTTCTTCACTATTATTTGTTGTATCTCTATTCATACAATTTCTTGCCAAGTGACTATCTTCTTGCATACATAATATCTTATATTGGTATTTATTTTCCTAATGTGAGTTTCTACACAATTTATACCAATGTGTCCATATTCACCACAATATGACATCTTCCCCATGTATTGTAGACCCAACCAATGAATGCTCTTTGTCATATTCCATTGTATTGAATGTTTGGATTTGATCTACACTTTCAAGATTTGTGACCTTGTTTAGTGAAACAATTCCCTTCAAATTTTGATTTGGTTCTACATTCATTTTCCTTGTGACCATACTTGTTACAATTGTGACATTGACCTATGAACTTAGGTTGCATGGTATTACTCCAAAAAACATTTGACATATGACCTATTTTTCCACTAGCATTGCATGTAGGCCTTTTGTTCTTTTGTGCTACTTGTTATGATGACTCTCCTTGATTAGTGTACCCAAAGCCAGTATTGTCTTTAGGTTTCTTCATAGATTGCTCATATAATTTATTCACACTTTCTTATGATCTCAATATTCTCTCATTTATTTCTTTTTGAGCTCTTAGCTCATTCTAAAGTCTTTCATTTCTGCTCTTAGATTGGTGGTTCCTTGATTTTCACCATCTAGTTGATCTGCCATATCTGCTTGATTTTGAGATAACTATTGAACTTCATTGGAATTTTCCTCTAGCCTTGTAGCAAGTAGTCTTCTATATACATATGTCATTTCTTTATCATTTATTTCTTTTTTCTTTTTCTCCATGACTTCACATAGCCTAACTAAGTGACTTTCTTGTTCTCTTTTAAATTTTCTCACTTCTTCTTGTAGAGTACCATTCCTCGCTAGTAGATCTTCTATGGCTACATATGCTTGTCCTAAAATTCTTTCTTTGTATAGATCTTCTATTTTTTCTTCTATGTAAAGATTGTCATTCATCTGTATAGCCAATTATTTTCTTCTTTTTAGAGAGTGAGTAAGTTGATCCTTTATTTTTTGGACTTTCTCCATAGCCATGTGTAAATCCATTTTTTTTTTCAATAGCTTTCTCTAACTTGTACACGTTCATTTCCTCATATCATTATCTCTACTTCCATTTATGAGCATAAAGAAATAAATTAATTAACATCATAACACTTTGACATAAGATATGGTAACCCAGAAACCCTCCAAGTAGAAGGTAAAACTAGGGTGGGGATGACACCCATAAGCTTCACTATTTTAGTAATAAAGTTGGCATGTTAGGGCTTATAATTGATCACTTTTTGTGATCTACTCTGTTAGGAGTATGAAGGCTTGTTAGGTCCACTTTGCAAAAGTATTTTACAATAAAATAAAGTATCTACTCTATTAAGAGACTTAGCAAAAGACCATTAGGTCCACCTAGTTGAAGGATTTGACTGATGTGCTTGTTAGGATGAATAGGCAAGATGATCTCTGCAATACAACTTGATTTGTTGGATAAGATCCTTTGAATAATATGATCACCTGATTGTGATGGATGAGTCTCTGCTCTGCACTTTATTTTGCCTTGTATCCTAATTATATATTCTACTCTATATTCACTATTTTTCTCCAAAATAATCATGTATCTTCTATTCTAACATGTTACACACACAAGAAAATTGAATTTGTCTTTCTTATGTACCCTTCAAGAAATAACTCTAAACCAAGTCATCTCCCACAGTAGATATCTTCATAAATACCAAATATATCTTTAAGTCAGCTCAAGTCTTGATGTTTAGGCAATACATTATTTTTGATGATTTGTTATTAGTCGGGCAATATAGTGAGCTCAAGTGACACAAAAAATTGGTTATCAATGGATGCTCAGATAACACTATGGACCTTGATTGATATAGCTTGTAGTGCCTACCCCTAGTTTTTTTTTGTTATATTTTTGAATTCTTTTAGGCCACCTTTTATGGTTGTGTTATGATTTAGTAGTACTTGGTTACCTGATTTGGTTGATACTATTTGCATATTTCAGTTATATATTTCATGAGATACTTTATACTCGGATATTTAAGTGTTCATGGTTATTCTTTTGATGATAATACTTCATATAGTGATTATAGTTACTTTCATGATGACAATTATATGGATGATTTATATATGTTTTTTATGGTTACTTACGCCATACTTGAAAGTGTATGGTTGAGGGAGTCGTAGTCACCTACTAGTCGAGATCTACATTATGTAACGCTACCTACCATTGCATATTTAGTTTAGATATATACTCATATGTACATGTTCAAATTTTATACAGATTGTAGGTACCAGGCAACAACTTTCCTAGATTGCCAAGATGAGTGTGCCCTATTGTAGTATCTCAATGGTAAAAGAGAGGAATTAGTTCTTAAGCCCAGATCCTAACCCTAAGCCAGTTGTCCTAGAATATAGGACAAATATCTGAGTTATGTACCCTTCTAAATTCATCAAATGACCTAAATTCGATGTTTTGATCCTTTGAGTTTGATTTTATACTTTGTTTGTTAGATAGGTTTTCTTATTTAGTTTGTGGGTCTGTTGTGATTTTCAGTTATAGCTAAATCAAATAAAGATATATTAAATGATTTAATTAAATAAAAAATTTATAAAGAAAAATCAATTCTTAATTATATTTAATTAATTGAAAAATTAATTAAATAGAGAAAATAAAATTAAAGATTTAATTAAAATTCCAAATTTGGCATAATTATATGTATTTATTATAGTAATAATTAATTTAGAAGTTTCATTTTAATAATAAACTCTAAATATTATTATTAGTTAAATTAATAAATATACTATCTAAATATGTCTTATTATTTAATAAAAACAAAGTGAGAATAATTTAAATAAACTTTATTATAATTAAAATGCAAAAAGTATGCACAAAGAATTAAATTAATTAAAATAATAATAGTAAAAAGCTTTTGCACGTTCATAAAATTGAAACCCTAGGTTGAGAAATTCTTAATTAGGAGATTATAGCTCATTTCTCCACACACGGGTTTTGGGGAGCAAAATTTAGAATTGAAGCAAAAGAATTGTTGAAACTTTTGGAGAGTTTAGATTTGCATGCATTCACAAGTTGTCTTAGATTTTTATTGTTGTTTTGAGGTAGGGTTTGAAAACCCATTGTAAAATTTTGTTGAAAGATTTGTTTACTTTGTATCTTTCTTGGTGCTTCCATAATGCTTATTAACTTATTGTATTAATCTTTGGATAAAGAGTTATGTTGTAGATTTAGAAAATGAAAACTTATTAATCAAGAAAATGTGACTGAGGAAAAATGTGAAAAAAATTAGAAAATTATTATGATTGTATTCTTTTAAAGCCCTTTCTAATTTGATTATATAAAATTTTAAAAAAATAGCAAATTGAAGAGCTAGGGTTTGAACGTTAAATTTGTCATGTGATTATCATGAATTTTCTAAATAAAGATAAATATTATTCTTATATATAAAATAATTTAATTGAAAAAATAACTAGAAAAGCAAAAGATTAATTGAGAGGAATGCATGTTGTAGCTAAACTTATACATACATGTGAAAACAAATATACTAAAAATAGAAAACTAAGTATATTATGCTTGCATGATTCAAGAGAGATCAAAAGAATGTGAATATGCAAATTGCATGTTTATTTTTATTTTGTAAAAATGTAATTTAATTTTTAGATTTAGTTATTTTCAAAAAAATAAAAGAATAAAAACTTTTTTTTTATCATTAATTATTAATTTTGGAAAAAAAATTAAAAATTAAAAATTTTGAAAAAAAAAATTAGTTATTAATTTCAAAAATTAAATAAATATTTTTCATTTAGTTAAAAGTGAATGTTAGTATTAGTGATTCTTTAAGTCTAGTTAAACTCTTAGTTGCATCTATATGAGTTTATATTTGATAATGCAAAAGAGAAGTTAATAAATAAATATTTTAATTCTATTATATTTTAAAAGAAGTTCTAGTGGAATTCACTTTGTAATCACCTGGTTAATAACTATTTGACTTTTATGAGAGAAATTATAATAATTCAATTAAATTTATAATTTGAGTTATCTCTAGTTGCATTACGAATTAAAAGTAAAGTAAATATTAATATTAGACTTAAATAGAAGTCAAATTAATATTTTAGAAATGAAATTGATATTAAGATTTTATCTAATAATAATATGTATGTTAATAATTAAAGCATTCATGATTTAAGATTATTTAAATTAATAACATGGCAATATTACATGATTGATAGCCTCTATCCAACTGTCATACAAGTATCAAATGAATTCGTGAATTTGACGCAACAAAAAAATTATGGAATTTTTTTTTTTTTAAAGACTGAATAACTACACTTATTTTAAATGCATGTTGAGATGTCATGTTTTATTTTGTGGTGGGTTTGGGAGAAATCTAGTAGTTTTACCAGATAGGCATGTTTACTAGAGGCTTGGGAAGTGGTTATATTTGTGATGTTGTTTTGTCACGATTATTTTATTCCCAACCAATGTGCTATATCCACACATATGTGTGATAAGATTGAGTTCCTTTTTTGTAAGCTCATGTATTATAATTTTCTTGGTGTAACCTATGAGGTTTTCAATCAGTTATCTATTGGTGCTTTCCAGTTGCTTGTATAGGACTGAGGTGAACATTATGATTTATCTATTGGTGCTTTTCAGATGCTTGTATAGGATTGATATTGTGATTTATATATTGGTGTTTTTCAGTTGCTTGTATAGGACTAAGGTGAATATTGTAGTTTTATGATATATACATTTTATGATCTTAGAGTAGGTTATCTATGTGTATGTTAGGAAGTGGCTTGCAATGGAGGTCAGAACCCTGAAGAGGATGCTTAGGTAACCCATTATAAGTTGTATTAATATGTGATAACATTTCATTAAATGGGTTTAAATGAATTACCAAGAGTTAGTTCTTTACCTTGCCCATGCCTTGAGTGCTAGTACAGGCTAGGATGGGAGTAGAGAGGATGCTTGGTTGTGACATTGCTTCGTTAGTATGCCTTGTTTGTAAGAAAGGATATTGATGTCACATATGTTCACTAGGGAGCCAGAGTCTAGAGAGGCAGGTAGGGTAAACCTAGAGTTGAATCATGTGATGACACTTGCCCACATGCATATTAGGTTTCCTATGTGTCTTTTTTGCCTCTGGGATTAGATGTTACTATTGCACTTGGTACCTTTGAGATATATTTCTATCAGGGTTCCTTGAACTAGATTCTTGTCACAATTTGTGGATATCTGTTTGTGACTTGAGATTATCTCCTCAGCATGATGGGAGTGGGCCATTTAGGTTCCACAAGGTCAAGTGGTAGTGTTTCTTATACTATTGAGATCTGACAACTAGATGTACTTGTGATTATGTTCTATGCTCATATTCTAATTTATCGTACTTTGATTTTGAGGTCCTGTGAGATGTTGTATCTTATATTGATGTATATTCTTTTAGAATTTCATACCCTATGACTTGTACAGAGGATGATTATGCATTTTGGTTATGGCATGTGGCATCTTATGTACTTTTATATTATTTCATGTGATTGTGGACCTTTTTTTACTTATCAAATTTAATCTTATTAAAACTTATGTGTGTGATTCAACATCATGGAACCCTTAAGAGATGTAATTGTTATGGTATTTCTTATGTATTTATATGATTTATTGCTTCCACTATGTTATCTTTTAGTTTGCATTAATCTTTTTTTAAAAATATTTAGCAAACTTAGTGGCATTATAGTTAAATTTCTTTTGGGTTCCCTAGCGAGGTGTTACATTTGGTATTAAAGCCCAATTTCAACATTACGAACTCTGAGCATATTGTGTGCCATTAGTTAACAAATAGTTAAACTTGCAACAAGACTTATCAAACAAAAATATAAAGAAAAAAATTTGGAAACAACAGAATTATGAAAATAAAACTTGGATTCATAACACTTGGTGTTTCAAACATTATTTTGTGACTGTATGTTTCATTTTATTTTTAATCTTAGTAGTGATCATTGGCTTTTAGGAGTAAGCCTAAGTCTAGGGAGAAAGGATCTAGTTCTTTCCCCTGGTTTTTTTTTTTTTTTTGGTTAAATTTTGAATTCTATTAGGTCATCTTTTATGGTTATGTGTTATAATTTAGTGGTACTTGGTTACCTAATTTGGTTGATACTTTTTACATGTTAGTCTTGAAGTTGATGAAAGATCAACCCCACAACTCCCAAGAATCACCTGCATGCAAACACCTATCACAAAAAGAGAAAGGCAAAATCTATGGAGGTTGAAAATCCTAAATCTATAAATGAGACATTCTTAATGAGCAAAAAAGTAGATTTCTAGTATGAACAATGAATTTCTCAAATAAATATTTACAATGAGAGATCGTCCTTATAAAGGAGATCAAAATCCTAAAAAGGTCTAGCCTAGGTTGAATAATAATAATTAATAAAATAATTAATGATTATATGCCTAAACTTTATCTTACGCAACTAGATTTGATCAAGAAATATCTAATTACTCTAACACCCCTTAAGATAAACTTAGGGAGTAGTTAAAACCTAGAAACTACTATTAAAAGTAGATTTGGGTCCTGACAAACAAATTCTAATGAGGTACACAAGAACAACCAAATATCTATAAAGAAGAGAAATAGAGAAAACCACATGGGAAAAACCCTGCTCCAAAAAGAAATAGAAATAATGTTGAAAGAAACTAGTGAAGGATTGAAGAAGCCTCCAAACTAGGGAATATCCCAATAGATAGGAACAAAAGATGATCATGAAGAATATCATTGAAGCATGTAGAAGTTACAAAGATCTATCAAAAAGTACTTGCTTATCTAAAGAACCTCCACTGAAATAGAACTTGACCAGGTAGAGAATACTATACTCTACATCATATCAGGAGGCACACAAAGGAAAATAATTGAACTTGAAGATATAGATGGCATGAAACACCAAAGTCTGAAGAGTTGATCAATTGAACCAAGGAAGCATGAGAAACAATAGAAGAACCCCCCCCCCCCCCCCCAATGTAGACAAGGGTGAGGTGATAGGCAATTGGAAAAGTGGGCCTGCATGTAAAGGAACCACGATCAAGATGCACAAACGAGTACATATGTGTGTAATAAGGTGATCAATCTCAAACAAGTCATGAGACTAATGTCATGGAAGGGACACTCAATGGACAAAGGAAGATGGAAAATGAAGGAAAAACATCAACCCACTCATGGCACTTTTAATTAGAGTAATGCATGTACAATAAGGCACAAGGCATAACGAATCCCAAGAATATAGTAATCTACACAAGTGTCCTCAGATGACACTGCTTGAATTAGAAGGCAAAACAAGGAAAAACAACTGAAACAAAAATATAGATGCAGTATGGCACTTCGTCTCAATGTATTTTCAAGAATGCATACAAAAATGTCTAAATAGACTAGAAGAGACATAAGACTAATAAAATAGATAGTAAAAGTCATGAAAAATCATCTGAAGCAACAAAATCGATCCTCAAACTTGAAACATCCAAGATATCTACTAGAATGCAAAAATGCAAAAGACAAAATAGAATATTCCTAGAGTAGAATATGGAAAAAAGCTAGCATAATTGGAAAGAGCACAGAAAGACCTTTCCAATGATATAAAGAATTCCCAAATCGGAGATTGGATGCTCAAAATATGTCTCCTAGAGTGCAAAATTGTACCCCTAACTTTAACTGTAGAAAAAGCCATCAAAAAACATTGAAATTGAAAATGAACTATACCACTATGATGAGCTCGGAACCAATTTTTTGAAAATATCTATTTTTTGGAAAATAGAGTCTGCATGCTTGAGATATGAGCAAAAACACAAAGGTAGGTCAAAATAGAGCCCAAGGAGGTGACAAGAATGCTAATGCAATGTTGATGTGGTGTTGATGTCAGAAAGTGATGAGCCCAAATTTGACAGTCAAACAGTCATCGAGGCAAAAAAAAGCCTAAAAAATGACCCTACTAGAGAGAAAATCCAACTGCCAGAAAAAAGACAGGATGATGAAAAATTCACTATTGTTGGTAAAAGAGCCAGTGTTGGAATAAAAATCTAGTGGCCAAAAAACATAGCATGAGCCCAAAATAATGTGTTTTTTTAGTCGCAACTAGAAAAAGGATTTTAGTGGCCATTAAATCCAACTATGAGTTTGAACCATTATAAAAAACCAATTGGTAGGCCTCCACCAAAAGTTACTTATAGAATGATGGAAAACAAAGCTCAAGCACAGTCAACTCCAAGAACAAAGGATCAAGAAAGCCAAAAAACAAAGGCACAAGCTCGTCCTACATGCTAGGAAACCTTTCTCTAACTCCAAACCAAGGAATAAAAGATAGGTTGAGTAGATGCCATGTGGTTTAGGAAGGAGATCCCAAAAAACATAGTGTCTGAGAAACTACCAAACAAGCCCACAAAGAAATGTAACCACATGTATATTCAAATGACCAAGTGTGATCTGTTGTCCCAACTTAGAGATCATATGCAGTGATCTACTCTTTCTTACATTGCACTCTATCTATGTGACTAGATTCACTCATCACCAAGAACCAAAAGAAATTCTACAAAAGGGGTCCATGCGCTAATAGGGTAGAGTGGACCACAGTGGCCATACAATGTGGCAAGCCAGGTGGGCAAGATCTCCAAGGGTGCCAAAAACTCTAATGAACTGAAGTGTGTCGGCCAAATCCAAGGAGTGAAAAATAGTAATCAAGAAAGGTTTGACTTTTAATAATGAACCTAACACTCCCCCAAATCACCCACCAATCAAGTCATGGGTGAAAAGACTATGCTGAAACAAGAGCGATTGGGAGGAGTCCCCCAAGTAAATCACCCCTTAAAAACTACATGCGGGCAAAGAAACTTCACTTGCCCTCCAAACAAGGTGTTAGATGGGCATACAAAACATACAGTCAGTGACAAAATAGCTCCCACATGGACTTAAGAAACAAATTCCAACAACAAAGCCCAGGTGCATAACCCGAGATCACTCGCAGTGATCACCAAACAAAGAATTAATGTGTGATCCAACCAACATGAGGGCACAAAATGCATGTAGATTTTGGTTAAAACCAAAATTGTTCCAACCAGAATTAACATGTGCACCATAAAAAAACATGAATTCAACTCCCTCACCAACTCCTCTCTACCCAATCCAAACAAAAATTCACACATGGAGTCCACCAATTACAAAGCAAAATCACTGCCAAAAGTCAAGAAATGCAGTGAAGGAGGAAAAAATTAGGAGTGAAACTTTCTATGGTGACTATAATTTGATCAAGGAAGGAGACCACTTTGATCAAGGAAAGAGATCGCAGCAAAACAACTGCAACACATGAACACACAACTCCTTCCAAAACTATTGACAAAGTATGGTAGATAATCAAAGGCACCCACCACTTTGGCCAAATAAGAAATGTGTCTCGAAAAAATTGAGGGTGACAACTTGGCCCACTTTCTCAAAAGAGAAGACCTTCTTGAGTTGTGTCTAATGACGGCTTCCTCAAAAAAAGGTGGGTGACCCCTAAAAAAATCAAACCATAGTATATCACCACTAGAAAAAAAACAAAGATCACCAATCACTTTTTCCAATTGTAGGCTTCAAAAATTGCACGTGCAATGTCCATGGAGAGGCTTGAAAAAAATTTGTTTAAAAAACTAAACAAAAAACATCGCCTTAATTTTCGAGCATTATTTTTTATAACTAAAATCAAAAATTCATTGTCTCAATTTGTATGCCCAGGTTAATATGCCTTGGGTGCAAAAAAGTTTTGCCTCAAATTTCAACATTGTCTAAACTAAATGTATTTTATATGGAAATAGGGGTTTTTGAGTGCTCTGAGCTCAACGGTGATGTCTATTTTTGCTAAAATTAGTGACCACCGCACCACACCCCCCCCCCCCCCCCCATATATCTAGTAAAAAATGTTGAAAACTAAGATCTGAAAATCAATGCCAAATCCCTCACAAAAAAAATAGGGGCATGAAGATCTAGAGCTCTGAAACCATGTTAAAGTTGATGAAAGATCAACCCTATAGCTCCCAAGAATCACCTGCATGCAAACACTTGTCACAAAAAGAGAGAGGCAAAACCTATGGAGGTTGAAATTGCCAAATCCATAGATGAGACATTCTTGATGAGAAAAAAAGTAGATTGTTAGTATCAACAACAAATTTCTCAGCTAAATGTTTACAATGAGAGATCATCCTTTTAAAGGAGATCAAAACCCTAAAAAGGTCTAACCTAGGTTGCATAATAAAAATTAATAAAAGAATTGATTATTAGATGCCTAAAACTTAGCTTAAACAACTAGATTTAATTAGAAAATATCTAATTACTCTAACAGTTTGGATTATATATTTGATGAGATACTTTATACTCAGATATTTAAGTGTTCATAGTTATTCTTTTGATGATGAATACTTCATATAGTGATTTCTATTACTTTCATGATGATAATTATATGGATGATTTATATGTGTTTTTACAATTGCTTACCCCATACTTGCATGTGTATGGTGTATATGTATGTTTTACTTTATGTTTGATGTTTTTGATGTGGTTGAGGGAGGGAGTCATAGTCACCTACTAGTCAAGATCTACACAATGTATCATTTCCTGTCATTGTTTGTTTAGTTTATATATATATATATATATATATATATATATATATATATATATATATATATATATATATATATATATATATATATATATATATATATATATATATATATATATATATATATATATATATATATATATATATATATATATATATATATATATATATATATACCTACATGTTTGATTTTTATGAAGATTGCAGTTACTAGGCATTGAATTCTCTAAATTGTCAAGATGAGCATGCCCTATCGAGTATCTCAATGATAAAAGAGGGGAGATAGTTCTCAAGTCCAAATCCTATCCCTAAGCCAATTGTCCTTGAATATAGGACAAGTATCTGAATTATGTATCGTTCTAAATTTTTCAAGTGACGTGAATTTAAGATTTTGACCTTTTGAGTTTGATTTTGTACTTTGTCTATTAGATGGGTTTTCCTATTTAGTTTGTGGGTTTATTGTGATTTTCAGATATAATTAAATCAAATAAAGATATATTAAATGATTTAATTAAACAAAAAATTCATAAAGAAAAAACCATTTTTAATTATATAAAATTAATTAAGAAATTAATTAAATAGAGGAAATAAATTTAAAGATTTAATTAAAAGTCTAAATTTGGCATAACTATGTTTATTTAATCTAATAATAATTAATTTAGGAGTTTCATTTTAATAATGAACTCTAAATATTATTATTAGTTAAATTAATAAATATACTCTCTAAATATGTCTTATTATTTAATAAAAATAAAGTGAGAATAATTTAAATAAAGTTTATTATAATTAAAATGCAAAAAGTTAAATTAATTAAAATAATAAAAAGAAAAGGTTTTTGCATGTTTGTAAAACCAAAACCCTAGGTTGATAAGATAAGATAATTTTATTAATGTCCAACAAATGACCACAATGTGGGTCTATGGGAATGGAAGCTTACACCAAGAAGAAAATAGACAAACAGAGCACCAAATGGTGTCCACAAAAGAACAAGTGCAACAAATGAAGAAGAAAGAAGGAGACATAATGGAAAAGATTATGTATCCATTCTCGCAGGGAAAAAGGTCCAACAGTGACTAATCTGTGTGGCTACTAGAGGCCCTGTGATGAAGCTGAGTGCTATGAAAGGAGTGTCACTAGCAAAGAGGTCCCTTGCGAGGTCTCACAGATCTAGAATAGCCCATGTTAAGAAAATTGTATAGTCACTTCACACCTTAAGCCAGAGCTAAGGGCAAGAAGAATGTCATAATAAGTTGTGCCTGCATCTAACTCCTAGGAAATGATAGCTATAAAGTATGACCATGAAGTTGTAAGGACTCACACAGATAGAGCGCAATGCAATACTAATCTGTGTACCTAAAAAATTTTGAGAGGGATCTACAATCTCTAAATAGACGATAAAATCTCCCTCTAATCTCATAGTATATGGAGGCATCTAAAAAGGAAATGGATCTCAGATTCTGCCTCTACTAAGGTACAAAGTGTACACACCCAATTCTCTCTAGCAATATGGTGATCGACCTAGATCTAGAGTCTGTGCAAGCCTACCCTGAAGGAGCCAAGGGAGATATGTAGGGCATGTGTCCAATATTTGTACATAAGTACTCAGGGCATACAATAATCCCATCCCGAATATCTAAGAAGTGCTCAACTTAAAAAGCAATCCTCAGATGTAGTCCCCTAAGAGGATCCACCCAGTTCCATATGATATACTGCCTATAAATGTCAAGTCTAAAATGCCCATTCAACTCCAACCGAGAGGAGAGTATATGAGCAAGAGCGTCCAATGAGAACTGGTATAGAGAAAGATAGTCAATGTCGATCCCAACTAAACTCAATAGGATAGTAGCCTGAGCATACCAATAGTGGGCTCTAGTGGTTGGATCGAAATCTGCAATAGAAACTGAGGAGAAATAGGCTAAGGGTATCTATGTTGGCCTTTAATCAAGTCTACAAATCCATGAAGATGGTGGAGAAATTAGATCAGGTCAAAAATGCCTGCAAGCTTGAATAGGTGAGCTCCTAACTCAGCCAAAATAATACTATGGGGGATAGATCTATGACTTCTAATAATATGATAGAGGAGCAGAGCCTACATACACTTGATCATGGCCCAATCTGAGTCTAAAAGGGAAGGACCCCAAACCACCAAACCATAGAGCACTGTGGGTCTTACTAAGGAATCCAAGAGGGATAGCTTAGATGATGTATCTTAAAAGTGGTGTCTGAAGCACTATCTCTCAAGCATGGTAAGGGAACCCAACCCTTTACTAATTCGAGGCTGAATGGTTGATCTCTAGCTAAAATGAGATCCGAAAAACTTAACCCCAAGGTATGTGTAAGATGATGTAATCTCAACTTCCCATCCCTAGAAGTGAAAATGGAGATGTGATTTCTTTAGACTATTGAAGACCATAACACAAGTCTTCTCAAGGTTTATGACCAACGGTCTCATGTCACAAAAAGATGCAAATCTATCCAAAAGCCTCTAAAGACCCTCAGAAGAAGAAGTAAGAAAAAACACATCATCAACAAAGAGAAGGATGGATATCAATACCTAGTGTAGATTACAACCATCACCTGGAAGCAAGAAGTCACTGAGAAAATCCTTGAGCTCATCAATGTAGATCTCAAACAAGGTGGGTGAGAGAGGGCAGCCCTGCTTCACCCCAACGGTGCTCTGGGTAGGGTTAGAGAGGCCCTCTATGGTTGTGAGTCTACCAATCACTATCTCATATAACCTCATGATATTCGTTAGTAAGATCTCAAAACTACCAATATCTCTTAGTCTCTAAAAAAGGGCCACTCTAGAGATGGAATCAAAAGCCTTACGAAAATCCACAAAACTATTGAGATAATGGGTGTTGCACACATTGCATAATATTGTTATATTGTATTATTTTATTTTATTATGTAATGTTGCACCTAGATGGATGTGTGACATGTAAAGATTCCCATGGGATATACTTGATGAGTTGTATTGTAACATTGTGATAATATTTCATGTAATTACTTAATATTGGGAAAAAGAATTAAAATTCTAATATTAAATTTGGGGTCAATGGGTTAGGTAGCACATGGTTTTAGCACATGGTTTATGCAATAACACTTGGTGGTTTTATGGGACTTGCTACTATATAAGTAGCCACAAGGGTAGTTGTTGGTGTAAGATGAGAAAGTGAGAAGAAGATGGCAAAAAAGAAAAGAGTCGAGTGGGACAAAGCTTGACAAGTTAGCCAAGGGAGCATTTGTGAAGGTTGGAAGCATGGCATGGGATGTGTAGATTCATGCTTGTTCACATGGATTGCTTGGTAGTGGCTATGGATTTAAAGGCTTCCATGGTTGTATTGCAATGGTTTTTTTTTAATAATACATGGTGAGGATACTTTTGGAGGCTCGATTTTTCCCTCAATGAGGGTTTCCTAGGGTATGTCTTGTGTCACATTTTTGTTGGTATGTTGTCTATTCTCTGGCATGTAGATTTCAAATGCATATTTATTTTAGATCTATTATGGGTTATGTGAAAATAGTTATATTCTTTATTGCAAGTTTCCTTGCAAGTGGTATCAGAGCTATGATTGTGTTGTTGTAACTTTAGATTGAATCCATGGGAATGCATCCGAGGATAAAAGAGATGGCAAGATATATGGCTTTCGTAGATTGTTTATTGTAGATCTGGGGGTTTTGAGTTTGTTGTTATGATGGGATATTGGTAGATTTTGGGCATGTGAAATTATTGGACAAAAGGATTTTTGGATGTTTCATTTAAATTAGGGTTTTAGGAAGTGGCTTGCAGTAATGACCTCCTAGGTAAAAACAAACCTCACCATTGGATCTAGGTTAATGTTTCCATAAATTTTGATATATAATATGCCCTAGTTTGGCCATGTTCAAAGGAAATGAAATATTTTTTTAGTTTCAGCCCGTGATGGCCATCAAATTTAATCCCGTCAAAATTTTTGTCACCATACAAAAAATTGCAGTAAAAATGGTAAAAAGATAGTCTTAGTAAAATGGCAATAACTTTTTCTCAAGACATTGGATTTTAGACTTCTTATAGGAATTGGAAAGCTAATTCAGACTACTACAACTTGATGTAGGTTTGGTTTTGTGATTTTAACATTTTTTCAAGTTTTAAGAGCCTAAAATGTAGATATTATTTATTTTGAGCATAGATTAGGGCATAAGTTGAGCAAACGAGGTCAGATTTTGGACTTTGAGTAGTCAATAGAAAGCTCTTGAAAAGCTCTACACATTGGTTTAGATTTGGTGTAGGTTTGGCTAGATTTATTTGGTTTAATATTGATCTAAATAGTTTATTTTATATATTGACTATGGTAACATTGTGCGTTTATGACATTGTATGTTTGGAGATTTAAGGTTTGATGTCATTTAATACTTAGTTCATATTTCAGATTGGTCTCATGGTGATATGGTTATCAGTGTTTGTTTTGGATATGTATGATGACTTGTTGGGTCTACTAGTTGTGCAGTGTTGTAAGTGGTCTATACTTATAGATTACATTTATGACTTGGATATGGGTTGTCTTTTCCCATTGATTTTTCATTATTGATGCATATTTAGATTGGTGGCTTGAATTTGGGTTGTCTATGCCCTAAGTCACATGATTTTTTGATTTTTCTTCATATAAAAGGAATGAGATATTGTTACTAGGTATAGTCATGGTGGAAGATTGTGGTTGACTATTTTATGTTGACAGGTTGGACACATTGAGAGTCAAATGCTTGGTTCATAGATGTGATCACGGTGACATTTATTTTGGCATGACATGATTAGATATATAGGTACATCCTTGATGTTCATTGGTTTTGATTCCTAATTTGGTTATGGTGGTATATCTTCTTGGTTGAGGATCATGGTTATTTGGTTTTTTTTGAGGAGCTCATGATGTGCACTTTGAGTTCTTTGATGGTTTGATGCCTTAGTTGATTCTTATGGTTAAAGGATGGTTTTTCATCATGTTGTCATGGATAGCTTAGATATATAATTTAGTGAGAGCTTGTGGTAGTGATGGGGTGATAGTGTAAGATTAGTTCCTAGTTTAGTGTGTATCTTTTTGGTTTAAAGATCTTAGTTTCACATGGTACTGACACTTTGGTTATGTGAGTGTAGACCTGGATGATCTTCATGTAGGATATGGATTTTATGATGTCATGAATAACTGAGTACCATGGTTGAGTAGGAGTTGTTGGCATTGATATAATGATTGAGTGTTTTCAAATGTTGGAGATTTGTCTTAGATCCTATTGCTATGAAAGCATCTTTAACATTTGCATGGTGCACTTGGTTATCTTCATGGTGTGTGAAGATGGATAGATCTTGAGGACTCATTGGGTTCTTGGTTATCTTCATGGTGTGTGGAGATGATTGTATCTTGAGGACTCATGGAGTTCTTGGTAAAGGTGTGGTTTATGCTTTCATTTGACATGCTATCTTTGGTGTGAGGATGGTTTCATTATTATGTCATGGTATACTTTTGATACGAGTTTAGAGTTTTGATATGTTATAGTATGTTCATATGGAGCATGTTATCTCTTTGATTGAGATTATTTAGATCATGTTGTCATGTTTATATTTCTAAGGCCATGGTTAGAATTTTGACATTGGTCTTGGTTTAATTTCTTGGTATTGAGTATATTGATCATAAGTTGGATACTTCATGATAGTACTATGTTGCATTTGGAGTTGGCATGGATTGATTGGTTACAGGTGCTCATGGATACTTAGAGATGGTGGTGGTGCTGATTTCTCTTGGATTAGAGAAGTATTTTTTGGGATGGTTGATGGTTTTAGCAGAAAGTCTGAGGGGCATTCACCTAATATGGACTTGAGAGGATATTTTTCTTAGATGAGTCTTGGTTGGAGACTTAGATATCTTGATGAGAATTATCATTCCCCACTCTTGGTCTACTTGGCAGTTCTTCTATTTGAGAGGTATAGCCCATTATTTGTTTCAGGTGCATTATATTTATGTTTGTCTTTCATGGATATGGATCTTGAGCTATGGTACATAAGTTAGTTATGGAGGGTTCATTTGAAAGATGCTCTAGCATTGGTTATCTCCATTTTCATATGTTGTTATGTTGGTTGAGTTTAGGAGATGGTTTTATAGTGGCCATATTCCTTGGATTAGGAATGGTTTATGAGTTTGATTTTCTTGTGAGAGACTTACATCCATGATGAGTTATATGGTATGGTTTGGGTGTTGTTGAGACTTCTTGGTTGGGGTTTTATGGAGGAGATCATACTTGCACAGTTTACATCTAGAGGTGTGTGTAGAAGGACATGATATAGGTTATGATTTGCATGGTTTCTCTTTGGTCTTGGTTATCTTCCTAGATGTTCAATTTTTCTTACATTGGATTAGAGATTATGATCACTGGTTGTTCTCATGTATGTCATATGAGAGATTACATGGTTATTCCTTTATCTCTTTCCTTTTTTGGTTGTGGAGAGCTTGGGAGACTGTTGGAGACTTGTTATGAGAGTTTTTCTTATAGGATATCAGTTTATGTGTTGTGGATGTCCTTGATACTTCATGAATTCACTTCTTTGAGATGTTGTGAGTGGATTGGTTATAGATTTAACATTATCTTTTGCATTGGGAGATTTTTGGTATATATGTGGTAGGTATATCTCTTAAGGCTTATGATTGTAGGTTACAGATTGGATATGTTGATGATGTGAGATTCACTTGGTATACCTTTGGAGGTATGGATAGTTGGATGGGTTTGGCGCTTGCTATGGGTGTTATTTCAGCCATGAATATTTTGATGACTATAGATACGTGTGATTACCTTTGGATCAAGTTTTTTGTGCTTGGTATTTTAGTTGTTACAAGATTTTATGATCTTCTAATATGATAGGTTGGGCAACTTTCTCTTTTGATGGCTTTTATGTATGTTCGGTGGCAATGGCATAATAGAAAGCAAGATCATTCATGTTTGAGATGTTGGATACTTTAATTTTTTTGTGGGTACTAGGATGGAGTATTTCATGTACTTTGATCCATGATGGTGGATGTGCAAGGAGAGATTGTTTCCTTGTTCATTTATATGGCTACATATTGACCCTATGCAATGTATACAACAAGTGGGAGATTGTTGAGATAATGGGTGTTGCACACATTACATAATATTTTCATATTATTTTATTTTATTTTATTATGTAATGTTGCACCTAGATGAGCATGCAACATGTAAAGATTCCCATGGGATATACTTGATGAGTTGTATTGTAACATTGTGATAATATTTCATGTAATTATTTAATATTGGAGAAAAGAATTAAAATTTTAGTATTAAATGTGGGGTCAATGGGTTAGGTAGCACATGGTTTATATAATACCACTTAGTGGTTTTGTGAGACTTGCTACTATATAAGCAGCCACAAGGGTAGTTGTTGGTGTAAGATGAGAAAGTGAGAAGAAGGAAAAAAGGGAAAGAATCGAGCAAGACAAGGCTTGATAGGTTAGCCAAAGGAGCATTTGTGAAGGTTGGAAGCATGGCATGGGATGTGTGGATTCATGTTTGTTCACATGGATTGTTTAGTAGTGGCTATGTCTTTGAAGGCTTCCATGGTTGTATTGCAAATGGTTTTTTGTTGAATAATACATGGTAATGGATGCTTTTGGAGGCTGGATTTTTCCTTCAATGACGGTTTCTCAGGGTATATCTTGTGTCACATTTTTGTGGGTATGTTGTCTATTATCTTGCATGTGGATTTCAATTGCATATTTATTTCAAATCTATTATGGGTTATGTGGAAATAGTTATATTCTTTGTTGCAAGTTTCCTTACAAAAATAGTAGTAGACTTTCTTCAAGTGGTGTCAAGCCTCCTCAATAATAGCCCATAGTGTAAAGATATGATCCATGGTTTGGTAGTCTACCTTGAATCATGCTCAACACTTAGCCCTACAATTCCTCTTCTCAAGCTCACTGGATAAAATAGTATTCAATGTTGTAGCATAGAGTTTGGCAAATGTATGCCCAATCATGATGGTCCTATAGTTGAAAAATTATTTATTATGAGATTAGAGCTTATTTCTCCACATACAGATTTTAGAGAGAAAAAATTGGAATTGGAGCAAAAGAATTGTTGAAAGTTTTGAAGGGTATGGATTTGCATGCATTAACAGGTTATCTCATATTTTAGTTGGTTTTTTGAGGTAAGGTTTGAAAACCCATTGTAGAATTGTATTGAAAGACCTGTCTACTTCATGTCTTCTTGGGTGCTTGCATAATGCTTATAATTTATTGTAATAATCTTTGGATAAAGAATTATGATGTAGTTTTTGAAAAGGAAAACTCATTAATCATGAAAACATGACTGAGGAAAACTATAGAAATTTTTAGAAAATTATTATGATTGTATTATTTTAAAACCCTTTCTAATTTGATTATAAACAAATGAAAAATAAAATTGAACCGCTAGGGTTTGAACTTTAAATTTATCATGTGATTATCATAAATATTTTAAATAAAGATAAATATTTTTCTTATATCTAAAATTATTTAATTGAAAATTTTATTGGAAAAGAAAAAGATTAACTAAGAGGAAAGCATTTTGTGGCTAAACATATACATGCATGTGAAAACAAATATACTAAAAATAGAAAACTAAGTATATTATGGTTGCATGATTTAAGAGATCAAAAGAATGTGAAAATAAAATTGCATGTTTATTTTTATTTTGTAAAAATATAATTTAATTTTCAAATATATATTCTATTTTTTTAACTTTTTTATGATTAATTATTAATTTTGAAAAAGAAAATTTAAATATATTCTTAAAAAATTAAAATTAAAATTATTATTTTTTAAAATTAAATAAATATTACTTATTTAGTTATAAAGAAAATGTTAGTATTTTTATTTTTTATTTTTTATTTTATTTTATTTTTATTTTATTTTTTTTTAGTTATAAAGAAAATGTTAGTATTAGTGATTCTTTAAGTCTAGTTAAACTCTTAGTTGCATATAAATGAGTTTATATTTATTAATGCAAGAGAGAAGTTAATAAATAAAAATATATAATTTTACTATATTTTAAGAGAAGTTGTGGTGGAGTTCACTTTGTAATCACCTCGATAATAACTATTTGACTTTATGAGAGAAATTCTAAATAGTTAAATTAAATATATAATTTGAGTTATCTCTAGTTGCATTATAAATTAAAGGAAAACTAATTGTTAATATTAGGCTTAAATAAAAGTCAAATTAATATTTTAGAAATGAAATTGATATTAAGACTTAATCTAATAATAAACATTTATGTTATTAATTAAATCATTCATTATTTAAAATTATTTAAATTAATAACATGATAATATTTCATGATCGATAACCTTTATCCAATTGTCATACAAGTATGAAATGAAAACTTGAATTTGACGCAAATTAATTTTTATTGAATTATATATTTTTAAAAGACTAAATGACTATAATTATTTTAAATGCATATCGAAATGTCATGTTTTATTTTGTGGTGGGTTTGGAGGAAGTCTAGTAGTTTGACTAGATAGGCATGTTTACCAGAGGCTTGGGAAGTGGATTTTTTTTTATGCTTTTATGTGATGTTTTTTTATCACGATTATTTTATTCACAACCAATGTGTTATATTCACATGTGTGTGTGATGAGATCGAATTTTTTTTTTGTAAGCTCATGTATTGTGATTTTTTTGGTGTAACCTATAAGGTTTTTGATCAGTTATCTATTGGTGCTTTCCAATTGCTTGTATAGGACTAACGTGAATATTGTGATTTATCTATTGGTGTTTTCTAGTTGTTTGTATAGTAATGAGGTAAATATTATGATTTATCTATTGTTGCTTTCTAGTTGGTTGTATAGAATAAATATTATGATTTATCTATTGGTGTTTTCTAGTTGCATATATAGAACTGAGGTGAATATTGTGAGTTTACAAGATATACTTTTTATGAGCTTAGGGTAGTTTATCTATGTGTATGTTGGAAAGTGGCTTGTAATGAAAGTTAGAGCCCTAAAGAGGTTGCATGGGTAACCTGTTGCAAGTTGTATTAATAAGTGATAACATTTTATTAAATGGGTTTAAATGAATTAACAAGAGTTAATGTTTTACCTCACCCATGTCTCGAGTGCTAGTATAGGCTAAGATGGGGGTAGAGAGGATGCTTGGTTGCAACCTTGCCTTGTTAGTATGCCTTATCTGTAAGAAGGATATTGAAGGTGCATAGAGTCACTAGGGGGTGAAGTCCAAAAAGGCTGCTAGGGTAACTTTAGAGTTGACTCATGTGATGATACTTTCCCACATGCATATTAGGTTTCCTACATGTCTTTGTTGCCTCTGGGATTAGATATTACTATTGTACTTGGTACCTTTGAGATAGATTTCTATCAGGATCCCATGACCTAAATTCTTGTCATGACTTATGGATTTTTATCTATTTGGGACTTGAATTTATCTCCTCAACACAGTGGGAGTGGTCCATTTAAGTTCCACGAGATTGAATGGTAGTATTTCTTATACTATTGAGATCTGATAGCTGGATGTCGTTGATGGATATACTTGTGTAGTTGTTCCATTCTTTTATTCTTTTTATTATTTTTATGCTCATATTTTGATTTATCCTACTTTGATTTGGAGGTCCTATGAGATATTGTATCTTATCTTGACGTATATTCTTTTAGCATTTCATACCATGTGACATATACAGAGGATGATTATGCATTTTGGCTATGTCATGTGGTATTTTATGTACTTGTATATTATTTCATGTAATTTCATATATTATATGACAAGGACTTTGTTTACTTATTAGATTTAATCTTATTAAAACTTATATGTGTGATTCAATGTCATGGAACACTTAAGAGATGCAATTGTTATGGCATTGTTTATGCATGTATATGAGTTATTGCTTATGTTATGTTATCTCTTAGTTTACATTAATATTTTTAAAAAATATTTAGCAAACTTAGTGACATTATAGGTTTAGTTTTTTTGGGCTCCCTGGCAAAGCGTTACATCTGCTATTAGAGCCTGATTTCAACATTGGGAACTTTGGACATATTGTGCAAACTTGCAATAAGATTAAACAACAAGATTTATTAATTGAAAATATAAACAAAAAAATAGAAACAATAGAACTATGAAAATAAAACATGGTATACTTGGTATTTCAAACATTATTTTGTGACTGTATATTTCATTTTTGTTATCTTAGTAGTTATAGCCAACATCCAGGAGTAAGCCTAAGTGTAGGGGGGGGATGTAGTTCCTACCAATAGTTGGTTTTTTTGTTATACTGTCAGATTCTTTTAGGCCATTTTTTATGGTTATGTGTTATGATTTAGTGGTACTTGGTTACCTAATTTGGTTAATACTATTTACATGTTTGGATTATATATTTGATGAGATACTTTATACTTGAATATTTAAGTGTTCATGATTATTCTTTTGATGATGAATACTTCAAATCGTGATTTTAGTTACTTTCATGATGACAATTATATTGATGATTCATATACGTTTTTATGGTTGCTTACCCCATACTTGCATGTGTATGGTGTACATGTATATTTTACTTTATGTTTGACATTTCTGATGTGGTTGAGGGAGGGAGTTGTAGGCACCTGCTAGTCAAGATTTACACGATGTACCATTCCCTGTCATTGCATGTTTAATATATAAATACATATTTATTTTTTATGCAGATTGCAGGTACTAGGCATCGACTTCCCTGAATTGCTAGGATGAGCATGCCCTATCTTAGTATCTTAATGATAAAAGAGGGGATATAGTTCTCTGGTCCAAATCCTAACCTTGAGTCAATTTTCCTAGAGTATAGGAGAAGTATTTGAGTTATGCACCCTTCTAAATTCATCAAGTGATGTGAATTCGAGATTTTGACCCTTTGAGTTTGATTTTGTATTTTGCCTGTTAGATGGGTTTTCTTATTTAGTTTGTGGGTCTGTTGTGATTTTCAGTTATAGTTAAATCAATTAAAGATATATTAAATGATTTAATTAAACAAATAAATTATAAAGGAAAATTAATTTTAAATTATATTTAATTAATTGAAAAATTAGTTAAATAGAGATAACCAATTTAAAGATTTAATTAATAGTCTAAATTTGGCATAATTATATTTATTTAATTTGATAATGATTAATTTAGAAGTTTCATTTTAATAATGAACTCTAAATATTATTATTAGTTAAATTAATAAATATACTCTTATTATTTAATAAAAACAAAGTGAGAATAATTTAAATTAATTTTATTATATCTAAAACTCAAAAAGTATTCACAAAGAATTAAATTAATAAAAATAATAAAAAGAAAAGACTTTTGCATGTTCATAAAACCAAAAACCTAAGTTGAGAAATTCTTTATTAGGATATTAGAGCTAATTTCTTCACATGCAGGTTTTGGGAAACAAAATTTAAAATTGGAGAAAAAGAATTGTTGAAATTTTGTGAGGGTATGGATTTGCATGCATTCACAAGTTGTCTCAAATTTTCGTTGTTGTTTTCAGGTAAGGTTTGAAAACCCATTGTAGAATTTTATTGAAAGACTTGTCTACTTCATGTCTTCCTAGGTGTTTGCATAATGCTTATTAATTTATTGTATTAATCTTTAGATAAAGAATTATCTTGTAGATTTTGAAAAGGAAAACTCAGTAATCAAGAAAATGTGAAATTATTATTACTGTATTAAAACCCTTTCTAATTTGATTATAGAAAATTGGAAGAAAACAACAAATTGAACAACTAGGGTTTGAACTTTAAATTTTTCATGTGATTATCATGATTTTTTTAATAAAAAAAATATTCTTCTTATATCTAAAATAATTTTATTGAAAAAATTATTGGAAAAGCAAAAAATTAATTGAGAGGAAAGAATGTTATAGCTAAACTTATACATGCATGTGAAAACAAATATACTAAAATTAGAGAAAACTAAGTATATCATGATTGCATGATTTGAGAGATCAAAAGAATGTGAAAATACAAATTGCATGTTTATTTTTATTTTATAAAAATATAATTTAATTTTCAAATTTACCTTTTTTACTTTTTTATGATTAATTATTAATTTTGAAAAATTCTTTTAAAAATATTTTTTTAAATACTCTTGAAAAAAAAATTATTAATTTCAAAAATTAAATAAATATTATTCATTTAGTTATAAAGTGAATGTTAGTATTTATGATTCTTTAAGTCTAGTTAAAATCTTAGTTGCATATAAATGAGTTTATATTTATTAATGCAAGAGAGAAGTTAATAAATAAATATTTATAATTTTATTATATTTTAAGAGAAGTTGTGGTCATGTTCACTTTGTAATCACCTGATTAATAACTATTTGACTTTATGAGAGAAATTATAAATAATTAAATTAAATTTATAATTTGAGTTATCTCTAGTTGCATTATAAATTAAAGGAAAAGTAAATATTAATATAAGACTTAAATAGAATTCAAATTAATATTTTAGAAATGGAATTGATATTAAAATTTAATCTAATAAAAAAAATTATGTTATTAATTAAATCATTCATCATTAGAGGTTATTTAAATTAATAACATTATAATATTGCATGATTGATAACCTTTATCCAACTATGATACGAATATGAAATGAAAACTTGAATATGGCACATATCATTTTTTATTGAATTATATTATTTTTTTTAAAAGAAAAATAACTACACTTGTTTTAAATACATGTCAAGATGTCATGTTTTATTATGTTTTATTTTGTGGTGGGTTTGGGGGAAATCCACTATTTTGACTAGATAGGCATGTTTACTAGAGGCTTGGGAAGTGGTTGTTTTTGTGATGCTTTCATGTGATGTTACTTTGTCATGATTATTTTATTCCCAACCAATGTGTTATATTCATGCGTTTGTGTCATGAAATCAAGTTCTTTTTTTGTGAGCTCATGATTGTGATTTTCTTGGTGTAACCTCTAAGGTTTTCAATCAGTTATCTATTGGTGCTTTCCAATTGCTTGTATAGGAATGAGGTAAATATTGTGATTTATCTATTGGTGCTTTCCAATTTCTTGTATAGGAATGAGGTAAATATTGTGATTTATCTATTGGTGCTTTCTAGTTGCTTGTATAGGACCGAAGTGAATATTGTGGGTTTGTGATGCTTTCATGTGATGTTACTTTGTCATGATTATTTTATTCCCAACCAATGTGCTATATTCATGCATTTGTGTGATGAAATCGAGTTCTTTTTTTGTGAGCTCATGATTATGATTTTCTTGGTGTAACCTCTAAGGTTTTCCATCAGTTATCTATTGGTGCTTTCCAGTTGCTTGTATAGAACTAAGGTAAATATTGTGATTTATCAATTGGTGTTTTCCAGTTGCTTGTATAGGAATGAGGTAAATATTGTGATTTATCTATTGGTGCTTTCCAATTTCTTGTATAGGAATGAGGTGAATATTGTGAGTTTACAATATATATTTTTTATGAGCTTAGGGTAGATTATCTATGTATATGCTAGAAAGTGGCTTGCAATGGGGGTTGGAGCCCTAAAGAGGTTGTATGGGTAACCCATTGTAAATTGTATTAATAAGTGATAATATTTCATTAAATGGGTTTAAATGAATTAACAAGAGTTAGTTTTTTACCTTGCCCATGCCTCAAGTGTTGTAGAGAGGATGCTTGGTTGCAACTTTGCATCGTTAGTATGCCTTGTCTTTAAGAACAGATATTAATGTCACATAGAGTCACTAGGAGGCCGAAGTCCAGAGAGGCTACCAGGGTAACCTTAGAGTTGACTCATGTGATGACACTTTCCCACATGCATATTAGATTTCCTATGTGTCTTTGTTGCCTCTGGGATTAGATGTTACTATTGTACTTAGTATCTTTGAGATATATTTCTAACACGGTTCCTTGACCTGGATTCTTGTCACAATATGTGGATTGTTATCCATTTGGGACTTGATATTATCTCCTTAGCACAGTGGTAGTGGTCTATTTAGATTCCACGAGGTTGGGTGGTAGTGTTCCTTATATCATCGAGATCCAATAGATGGATGTACTTGTGCAATTGTTCCATTCTTTTGTTCTTGCAATTATGTTCTATGCTCATACTCTAATTTATCATACTTTGATTTGGAGGTCTTGTGAGATGTTGTATCTTATCTTGGTGCATATTCTTTATAGCATTTCATACCGTGTGACTAATATAGAGGATGATTATGCATTTTAGTTATCATGTGGCATCTTATGTACTTGTATATTATTTAATGTGATTTCATACTTATGATTATTCTATGATATTGACTTTTTTTACTTATCAAATTTAATCTTATTAAAACTTATATGTATGATTCAACGTCATAAAACCCTTAAGAGGTGTAATTGTTATGGTATTTCTTATGTATGTATATAAGATATTGCTTCTGTTATGCTATCTCTTGTTTGCATTAATCTTTTTTTAAAAAAAAATTAGCACACTTAGTGACATTTAGGTTAAATTTATTTTGGATTTCTTGGTGGGCCGTTACATCTGGTATCAAAGCCTGATTTCAACATTGGGAACTCTAGACATATTGTGCACCATCAGTTAACAAATAGTTAAACTTGCAACAAGATTAAACAAGAAGACTTGTCAATTGAAAATATAAACAAAAATAGTGGAAACAATAGAACTATGAAAATAAAATTTGTATTCATAACACTTGGTGTTTCAAATGGTATTTTGTGACTATATATTTCATTTTTGTTATCTTAGTAGCAATAGCCAGCTTCTAGGAGTAAGCTTGAGTCTAGGGGGGAGGATGTAGTGCCTACCCCTAGTTTTTTTTTTATTATATTTTCAAATTCTTTAAGGCCATCTTTTATGCCTATGTGTTATGATTTAGTGGTACTTGGCTACCTGATTTGGTTCATACTATTTACATGTTTAGATTATATATTTGACAAGATACTTTATACTCAGATATTTAAGTGTTCATGGTTGTTCTTTTGATGATGAATACTAATTTTAGTTACTTTCATTATGAAAATTATATGGATGATTTATATACATTTTTATGGTTACTTACCCCATACTTGCATGTGTATGGTGTACATGTATATTTTACTTTATGTTTGATTTTTCTGATGTGGTTGAGGTTGGGAGTTGGTCATTTACTAGTTGGGATCTACACAATAAACCACTCTCTATCATTGTCTATTTAGTTTAGATATACATGCCTATGTACATGTTTCACTTTTATGAAGATTGCAGGTACCAAACATCAATTTTCCTGAATTACTAGGATGAGCATGCCCTATCGCAGTATCATATTGACGATATGTCCAAGGTAGTCATTAGTCGAGTGTAAGGTGAAGGGGTTTTTAACTATGATTATACTTAGAGAACCAATACCAAAATTTTAGGAGCATTTGTTGGGTGCTTGGCTAGGGCTAAATTTGGGTAATGGGAGATCATTTAGATCCATTACAATTTGTTTGACATGGCATGGTTGGAGGGCTTGGAACAAGTGGTCTTCAACATAGATTATAAGCTTAAGGTCCCCTTGCTGGAATTTTACATGTCTCATCCTCCTGGGTGTTTATAGTTAGCGAGTGTGCCCAGGTGTCCCTCCCTAGTTATTCAGGAAAATATTCAATTTTTCTAAGAATGGCTAAAGATGGAGGCTAGCATTCACTTCCTTCTTCTATGGAAAGGAATTTTGGAGGACCCAAAAAATGGTTAGATACTGCATTACTCTATATTTTTAATGCGTACATCCAACCTGGGGTTTCGAAGACCTCAATGCTCTAGATTTCTACTTAAAAAATTTCTATAAATCCAGCAAGGAAAGGACTACATACATTTTCCCTCCTGGCTCCAAGGCCTAAGATTTGGATGAAGCTGTTGAAATTATCATGGTGTCTTGGAAGATGGAAGGGGAAATCTAACTCAGGAGTTCTTGCAGAATGGATTTTTGGGGTTATCTTGTCTTGGCTTCAAGTTTTGCACTCCAAGGCTACTATCTTGGAGGTTTTGCCTTTTTTTTTCAAGATTTTCTCCAAGGACATATGAATTAAAAAGAAAAGTCCTCTAGTTATTTTCTTCTTTGCTCACCCTTTTTAATGTTTAGTGTGTTTTAGTTTAGGCTTGATATCATTTTGGTTAGAATATATCAAATGGGGATATAGCCTAACGTCAACATCTTTAAACAGGAAAGATGTAATCTTGGTTTTCTATGAAGAATCAGAGGATCCTTCAATTCTTAGGTATTATACATTATTAGTCTTCCTCGCTTACAGAGTTCTAGAGCTAAATTTGTGTCCAAGGGTTCGGTTGTTATAGTCTGGTGTTGGTGTAATTTTGATTCTGATTAACTAATATGCCTTAATGTTATGGTGTAATTTTTATGTTTATCTATTTCAAATGTCTTTTAGTTCTATTTATTTAGTTAGTCCCTGAGTTTTAGTAGCTCTCCTCCAAATGTAGACTTCATATCTAGGCAATCTATTAGATGATATTCCATTTATAACAAGTGCTAACAAATTTTTTTATACAAATGATAATAATCACCAAACAATTAAAAGGAACAATACATGAGAATAATTGAAAAAGTAATCTCATGCACAACAAATTAAAATCAAATAAATTTTAGATTGATAACAGTGTTGATCAACAGTAGGTTCTCTCATTAAGATGTCCAAATATGACTAGATCTAGATAGAATGTTATATGTCAATCAAAGTGAATAACATAAAGTGAGTACTAATATTTAATGTGGAGTGTGAAGTGTGGTAAATGCAGAATAGCAGAATATGAAGACATCGAAACGAGATATTGCCATTACAAGAAGTTTTTTTTCCTAATCTTATCCTTAGAAACTTGGAGTGCTCCATCATTTGACTATATGGATATCCTCTCCCTTTGTTTTAGCAAGAGAATATTGTGTATCTACACACATCTATTGTATTTTGATGTTTGAACTTTCAATGTATATTATTGGCAATACTTGACCTTGATCAAAGTTTTAGAAACTGGGATATGCCCCTTTTACAAATGTATTCTAAAAAGGACTTCGGTCTCGGCCAAGACTAGAGATTTTCTTCTATTTGAACGAAGATTCTTGTAAAGCTTTATTCATTAATATATATCATAAGGCTTTGGTCATTTATTGATCCAAAAATAATTAAAATAATGAACTCTAAATATTATTATTAGTTAAATTAATAAATGTACTCTCTAAATATGTCTTATTGTTTAATAAAAACAAATTGAGAATAATTAAAACAAACTGAAAATAATTAAAATGCAAAAAGCATGAACAAAGAATTGAATTAATTAAAATAAAAATAGAAAAAGGTTTTTGAATGTTCGTAAAATTGAAACCCTAGGTTGAGAAATTCTTTATTAGGAGATTAGAGCTCATTTTCTCCACACATAAGTTTTGGGGAGCAAAATAATTGTTGAAAGTTTTGGAAAGTATGGATTTGCATGCATTCACATGTTGTCTTAGATTTTAGCTATTGTTTTGAGGTAGGATTTGAAAACCCATTGTAGAATTTTATTGAAAGATCTATCTACTTCATGTCTTCATGGGTGCTTGCATAATTCTTATTAATTTATTATATTAATCTTTGGATAAAGAATTATGTTGTAAATTTTGAAAAGGATTAATCAAGAAAACGTGGCTGAGGAAAACTATAGAAAAATATTATGACTATATTCTTTTAAAACCCTTTATAATTTAATTAGGCATAGTATACCTTGGGTTTTAGGATGGATTTGAACATCAATCTGTATCATGCTTTAAAGGTTTGTACCATGGCATTTAGAGGAAATGTTAAGCTCGAGAGCTAGAACAGGTTACTCAATCCTGTTGATGATACATCTAGGGTATCCATTAGCCAAGTGTTAGGTGAAGGGGTTTTTAACTATGATTATACTTGGAGAGCCAATAGCAACATTTTAGTCATTTTTTTTGGGTGCTTGGCTATGGCTAAAATTGGGAAATGGGAGATCATCCAGCTCTGTTACAATTTATTTGACCTAGTATTGTTGGAGGGCTTAGAATCGGCAATCTTCAACATAGATGATAAGCTTAGGGTCCCCCTGTTGAAATTTTACATGTCTCATCCTCTTGGGTGTTTAGAGTTAGAGAGTGTGCCTAGGTGTCCCTCCCTGGTCTTTTGGGAAAATATTCAATTTTTTTGAGAATGGTCAAAGATGGAGGCCAACATTCACTTCCTTCTTCGATGGAGAGGAATTTTAGTGGACCCAAACAAGGGATGGATCCTACATTACCTCTGAATTTTCAAAACATACATCCAACCTAGGGTTGTATACAAATACCTCAATGCTTTGGATTTATGCTTACCAAAATTTTATAAATCTAGCAAGAAAAGGATTGCATACATTTTCCCTCTTAGATCCAAGGCCAAAGATTTGGATGAAGTTGTTGAAATTATCACATTGTCTTGGAAGATGGAAGGGGAAACCTAACTCAGGAGCTCTCACGGAATGGTTTTTTGGAACATTTAATCCAATAATATACATTTATATTAGTAATTAAACCATTCATGATTTAAGATTATTTAAATTAATAACATGAAAATATTGCATGATTTATAACCTTTATCCAATTGTCAAACAAGTATGAAATGAAAACTTGAAATTGATGCAAATCAATTTTTACGAAATTTTTTTTTTTTTTAATTACTAAATAACTACACTTGTCTTAAATGCATGTCAAGATGTCATGTTTTATTTTATGGTGGGTTTGGGAGAAATCTAGTAGTTTGACCATATAAGCATGTTTACTAGAGGCTTGGGAGGTGGTTATTTTTATGATTCTTTTATGTGATGTTGTTTTGTCACAATTATTTTATTCCCAACCAATGTGTTATATCCAAGGGTTTGTGTGATGAGATTGAGTTCTTTTTTTATAAGCTCGTGTATTGTGATTTTCTTGGTGTAACCTATGATGTTTTTTATCAGTTATCTATTAGTGCTTTCTAGTTGTTTGTATAGGACTTGTTGTGGTTTCACAACACACACCCAATTTTTTACTAGAAATGGGGACCCCCTAATTTATTTTTTGGAACCCTAGTTTGGGGTCCAAGTCCTTTTTGGAGTTTTATTTAGTGTCTTAGTTCATGTTGAGGTCCTAGTTCGAAGATCTAGCTTTTGGAAACTGAGTTTTGGGAGGAAATTAGTCATTTTGCAAAAAAAAAAAGAGGCGCACCAATGCACCTAATGAGGTACGCTAGTGCGCAAAACTCTTGGTAAAGGTCATCACCCTTGCTAATGCATAGTAGTGCCGAACAAAGGAGTGTGTGGGTCCTTGGGTCTATATACCTGAGGAAACCCCTTTTCCCTCCATCATTTTCCTCCTCCGCTCCCATGAACCGTAGCTCTACATCAACAGAGGTGCACCTTTTTGCCTCTTTCACACCTGCAAAACCACAAAAAAAAATGTTAAGAATAAGGTGTGCTAATGCAGACCTCCTTTTCTACAAAATACATTAAAAATATATTTTTAAAAAAAAAAACTTTTAACATCAAATTGAGGTGTGTAGTAGTGCACCTAATTAGGTGTACTACTGTGCAACTAAAAACAACATAACTTACTTTTATGCAAAAAAAATTTAGGGTGGCACCCCATGAGGTGTGCTAATGTATAGTTATGCATTAAAATTGTATAAGGAAAATGGCGCACCAAGAAAACCCATCAAGTGTGCCAATTTTTATTTTTGCAATCTAGGGTAAAAGCAAGGTTTTCTGGTGTCTTACAAACATTTAGGTTTTTCGGTCCTGTCTGAGTCAGTGTTAGGGTTTGAATTAGTTGATTTTTTTTTTACTTTGGACTAATATGCATGGTTTTTGTGCAAATTCAATGGCTTCCTAATTGTCCTCCCTCACCAAGAAGATGGTTCTAAAGCCTGTAGTGTTCAAGTTTCAAGGTGTTCCAACCAAATCATGATTTCAAGATAATCATTTAGAGATTTGAGACACTGAACTAGGTCACACTGATCTATGAGCATTCTTGACACTATGAAAACAAACCAATAGAAAGGTCTCAAATTATTTCTACATTGATCCGATCAAGATTGGTTAATGCAACATCATATCCAATTTTAGTGAACTCCTCAGAATTAATCATGATGCTAGCAAAGAACTATGTTCCCAAAGAAAGGGTTGTCAAGAGAATAACTAGAGAGATCATCTTGGATCTCTAACCCAACAATATTGAGAATGGATTTGGATTCCAATGCACCAACTTGATCGGCCAGTTGGCTATTATAGGGCACAAAAAGGTAAAGCAAAGAGGAAGAGAACTTATCCTCAATGGGTCGAGCCAAAAGGGGAAGAGGCTCAGGTGCCTCCACAGTAGGGAGAAGAAAATGTAGAAGGGCTAGAAAATGTAGAATCTATACAAGCCCAAGGTAATCCCCAAGTGCCACCAACTAAACAAGGCCAAGGGGAAGCAAAAACTGAAGAACAAGAGGTATCCTTGCCTCAACAAGTAGATCAAACCTCCCCTTCCGCACCTAAAAGGAGAAAGCTCAAGACTCTGGTAAAAAGGAGGCAAAAGGTTATTAGGAGAGTGATCCCTTTCCCATCAGTTCTTGAACCAATTCTTGAAGAGGGAGAAGAAAAGAGTGATGAGGATGAAGAGGACAATCTACATTTAAACTTGAGAACTCAACTAGCCAAAGCCAAAAAGTCAGAGAGGAGGAGAAGGTCCATGATCACATTGCAATCTATCATTGATGAACCCATTTAGACTACCGCATCAAAAGATAAAATACAATAGTGGATAGATGAGTAGGATGTGGAGGGCACTGACGTCTTTTCAATGTCAATTTTTGATTTCATGCCTAAGGGTACTGAACTACTCAGGGATAAAATAAGAGATACTTCAACAAATCAACCTCAACAGGAGGATTGGAGTCAGCAGCCACCCAAACCACAAGGACCTGAGCTAGTGCCATCATCCTTAATGCAAATCACATTTTGTGTAGATAAGGGATCAGCTACACCTCTTCCTCTAAGCATCAAAGTGGAACAATTCCAAACATAGCAAGAGGAAGAGCCACAAAAAACATCCACCAAGGAAGTGTCAGAAGAAGGGCAGATAAGTGAACAACCTCAACAAACTTTTCAAGACACTGAGGTAAGGACTATGGACTCTACAAACATAGAGGCTCCTAGTACAGATATCGTGCAAAAGGAGAGGACTCTAGAAAGGGGAGATAAGGGAAAAGGCATTGCAGAATATACTCCTTTGTCCTCAAAAGGAAAATCTCTATTGGAGAATATCCCGAGGTGGCTAAGAAAAGAAGTGATAAGGAATAAGAAACAACAATTCACTACAGAGGAGGAAGATAGAATGGAATTGATTGAAGTCTTAAGGAAGCTCGATTCACCTCCAAAGGATGCATGAGAATTAGCCTTTGTTATGAGTGATTAGAATTGAGACCTTTTTTGCCCATGTAGCTATCCCTCCTCTGCATTAAAACATTGAAGAATTGACTCCATGGGATTATTAGATTAGGGAGGTCATGCTTGGAAAGCCAACCTTGGACACTGCTATGATAATGGTTACAAAAAGAATAAAAGAGGTATTCAAAATCTTGGAATAGGATGGGGCAAAATTAATAACACTTCGGTGAAAAAATGAAATCCTAAAGGGATATCTAAGCAAAGTTGTTGGTCCCCTAGATCCCACAAACCTCGAAGATACCTTGAACGTAACAATCGAGAGAAGAGATAGGGGTACGGGCCAATTGGATCCATTTTTGAGAGCTTGTCAACAATGGCGAGAAAGTTTTGAGGAAAAGGGTGTGCAAATTACTCAGGGAAATTTGAAGTTGTTACACATTATGCAAGATAATGTGGATAAGCTAGTCACAATTTTGAATCAGGATTTTGGTTTGATGGATGAAGTACATACCTGGGGGAAGGATTTGAAGTCATTATAGGCAATTAAAGGCCAAATGTATCGAATGCTGATAGATGTATATACAGCTGAGGAGTTAGACAAGATTGATGATTATATTGAAAAAGTTGAGGATGGTCATAAAGTAATGGAGACATTACATGTGGAAATTATTAAGCTCAAGGATCAAGCCCAAAAGTGAATTTTAGAAGCAGAGAAGTATTTATAGTGATGCGTGCTTAGAAATTTTTTAGGATGATTCTAACGAGAAGTTAGTACTAGTAGAGGTAGTATTGGAGCAATTCTGGAAAACTATTGAGGAGGCTACTAATGATGATGATATCATGTAGGCATTTAGGATGGAAGGGGCTTTATTAGATTTGGATGTAAAATTAGGAGATTTTGCAGAGACCTGTATTGAGGTGGGCAACTATAGGTAGAAGGTGAAAGATAGATATGAGGCCTTAGATTTTCTAGATGTGGCTCAAGTCATCAAGATAATTGATAAATTCAAGGAAAAATACCCATACATGGCTTTGGTATAAAGAAGAACAAAACCCAGAAGCTCGAATTTTGACTTTGACACTAGGTGAAATTTTGCATTTTTTGCCTCTAAGGTGCGCTAGTGCTCTAGTGCACCAGGTGCATAGGTGCATAGGTGCATAGGTGCACTTTTTGCAAGATTATTTTGGAATATTTTGAAGAAGTCAAAGGTGTACAACAATTAATTGATAGTTTTGAATTTAGAGCTTTCCATGCATCGAAAACACATTCTGACAATAGTTTAACTCCGACAGACACCTATTGAAGATGGAGATCCTATTTTTGGCACTTCCAGAGACTCCTACATCAACCGAAGTCTCTCTCCTTATATTTTCATGTTCTCTTTATTCTAGGACATGTAAAGGCTCATGCATCCAATTAATGATATAAATATGGATGGAGTCTTATTAAGCCCTAGTTAGAGAGTCAATTTGTACATAAATGTATTTGTTTTATTAGTTTAGAAGCATATATTTTCATAAAGATATATCTCACTCTCAACACAAATTGAGGAGAAGATTTCTTATAAATTCAAGAATTTAATATGTATTCCAGGCCACCATTATTTTGATGCAATAATATATGATATTGGTGCTCGCATTTGGAGTGTAGTGATTCATACCTAAGTGTGTTATATTTTGTAAATGTATGTTCATGAAGTGTAATTGAGCCAATAGTTTAATTGTGTTTTTCTAGTTGTGAAATCTTTTAATTTTAGTGTTTGCTACAAGTCTACAAATTTTGCTAACGTACTTACTTTGAGAAGAGATCACCCATTTTGTTCCTACATAACTTTTTTGTCTTGCATGAGCTCACTTTTCATGGCCTTGTGATTTGATGAAAAGTGAAACATCTTTCGATTACTGAATTCCCATCAATGATTGCATCAGTGGAATTAAGGAAGTTTTGTTCCTATTTTTATTAGTTACCCACCGATCTTTTCAAAGGCTTAAGTCATAAACACATTGTTTATGTGGCTTATGTCCATTAGGATTTTATGTTCATGTTATTTGCTTAAATTTCTTGTTACTTATCTTTGTTATTTTCTTTACTAACCCAATGCTTAAATTAGAAATTCATATTAGTTGCATTGTCAAATTGCATTCATTAAAAAATAGTAAAATACAAAAATATATTTATTTTTGTGTGTTTACTCTTTTGAAACAGCAAACAGATTCCACGTCTTATCCAAAGTTATCAGAACTAGCAAAGGCCTCCTCATAAACACTCACATTTATCTTCAACTAAGCAGATTCTAGTAGGTCACAAGATCGCCTAAAACCTTGGAGTTGATCTCCAAGATTAACTTTTCAAGAGAGGAATTTAAAAGGATTCATGTCATTAAGCATCATGCAAATTGATAGCTCAACAAAAGTGGCGCTAGAAGGAGGGCCTCTTGACTTTTGGAATAGAAGAAAAAAATTGCAAACTTCAAAATTCTACACTTTTTTACAAAGTTCAAAAAAAATTCTTAGTTTCTGATATTTTGAGGTCCGCAGGTGCGCTAGGTGTGTAGGTGTGCTAGGTGCACTAGTGTGCTAAATTCTGAATTGTGCCTAATTTTTTGAGAAGTGTACTTCTGCAAAGGTGCACTCTTTCTAGAGTTGATGCAAACTAGAGGATCCTAATCCAGAATCCCCATTTTAGTGAGCTTTAATATCTTCACCAAGTGCACATGAGTTCCTCAAGCTTAGCCATTTTCACAAGCCTCGAAGTGACAAAGGAATACCTCAAATTCAACCACTTCCATTCAATATTTCATCATCTTCTTCAATTCCACCTCTGCAACAACCACCCTTCATTTAACCAAATTCTCCAATGGCCTTTTTCACAAATGTTGTAGACTCACCAATCAACTTGGTAGGCATACTCAATGACCTTCCTAAGAATCCTGAGAAGTTTTACCCAAGGTTCATCTATGGAGAGACATGAACTACTGAAGATCACATCAAAGTATTCAAAGAAATTTGCAACTAAAAGTAGATTGCTAATAAGAATGTGGTTCTTCATTTATTCCCCTACTCTTTGGGGGAGGTTGCCTTTAATTAGTATGTTAATTTTCCACCTGGATGTATTGGAGACTAGGATACTTTTGATAAATTGTTCTTTGAATAATTTAAAACCTTCATCAATCCAGTTGTGATACATCAACAATTCATATCAATCAAAAGGGAACCAGTTGAGACAGTTTCACATTTCAACCATCACTTTCACATGGCATATCGCAAACTAGAAACACCATACACTATACAAGTTGAAGTTGCTAATCAGATTTATCTGAATGCTATGGACCATCTTACTACTATTTTTTTGAGAAGACTCCCTGCAGCAAATATCAACACATTGGATAAAGTCTACAAAAGCAATTACGTTCACTAAGCAAGCCAATCCTAATGGAGGAGGATTGATGCTTCCAACTCAAGCTATCACAATGATGCCAACATACCCTGTCAAAGCACCTATGATGCCTAGCCAATTCATTTCTATGAATCCAATTCCATTATAGTAGGCACCCACTCTACAAAACCCCGCTTTAACATATCCAAGGTATGAAACTCCAAAAGCTACTTTCTTTGAGCAAAAGACAATAGTTTATGTTGAGGCAGACAACAATTTTGCCTTTGAGTTTGGTCAAATGAAAAAGACTATATCAAAAATGAACAATGAGCAGACTCATCTAAGTTTGTGACAAGGACAGAATAAAAACTTTCAAAGAAACAATGTTGGTCCTTACAACAACAATTATAATCAGAATTATAATAGGAATTTTAGTGGAAACAACAATGCAAGAAACAATAATGGAGGAAACAACTTTAATCCTCCTAATCGTAACAATGGCTTCCAAAGACAGAATTGATAGTTGAACACTCGTTCAAATAATGGAAGCATTCCTACAGACAACAACAACAATAATGTTCATTATACGGATATCAATCAGTATGATGATGGTTAAAATGAAGCTAACAATGATGGTTCATATTACATTGGAAACCAAGCGATGAACCAGAATTTGCAAGGGAATGAATATGTCCCCCCCATGCAATTTAATACTATGTTACTAGAATCTTACGATTCCACACAGAACATATAGGTGGAACAATTGCCCAATAAAAGAATTCTCTTTTCCATTAGTCAGGAACCAGACATTCAGCCTAAAGAGATGTTTGTTTTTCACAATGACAATCGAAATACATACAATCTACAAAGTAGAAAAGAACCTATGAAAGACAAAATTCCACCAACACTACAACCTGTTAGAATTCTTTAGAATAACTAAGAGGGGGCGGGGGGGGTGAATCAGTTATTCAAGGTCCAAATTCCCTAATAATACTTTTTCTCTACTTTTAATGAATCCATACACTTTTCATCCATCCAAACTTAAATCAACTATATTAGCAAGTTACAATAAATCAACATGCAGAGATAAAACATGAAAGATCAACACATGACATAATGATTTACGTGGAAACCCAATTTGGGAAAAACCACTAGTAACATGCTACTTGATTTTCACTCTTCTAAAGTGATGCCCTATTAAAAACTTGTCCTGTTAAAGGCTTACAACACACTGTTAAATGTGACCTTGTCAGAGGATTTCACCAAACTATTAAGAATGGGCCTAGTTAAAGGACTTTTGAACATTCACTTGGAATGTCACCCTGTTAAAGGATTTACCTCATGGCTATTAAACCAACCTAAGTCCATAGGATTTAAACTATCTATTACAATTGCTAGAGAGTAACAATAATGGCTTTTTGATCTGATACAACTTACAACATACTTTGCAGATTTCATATCACACTTCAGTTCTATCCTTTTGCTTGGCTTTAATCACTTCAGCTCTAACTGCTTGTCTTCTTCTCAAGCTTCATCTCCTTGAGTCTTCCTACTCATCATACCAATGCATCCATATCTGGGGTCTTCTTATTGAAACAGAGTAATTATGCTCTCTTTCTTCCTTAGCACCTTCTTCAGCATTTTATGCTTTCATGCTTGACCGCCTCTCTCTCTATATCTTCCTTCAGCATTTTATGTCTCCTTAAATAGAAATCTGATTTTCTTTTTCCACTCAATTCTCCCTCTCCAATTTTAGGGTTTCAAATGGATTAGGTAGGATACAATGTATCTATCCCATATCTTATTCTTATTAAAAACTTTGTCAGCTGTATCTTTTAAAAATGTTCTACATCGTGTTCTGTGCCACCAGCTCATCATTCTTATCTTCCATTTAATTTACAAACTTCTAGATAACAACCTTATCAGCTTAGATCTGGCAAATCTTCGATTTTCAAAATAATGCAGCAACTCGGCATTATTGATTTACTGGTGCTCGACATCTCTGTGTTACTCGACACTATTGGTTTTTTGATGCTCGGCATCCATTTCTTGGATAGCTCAATACCTAAATAAAACTGTATCACTCGGCACCTGAAGTTCACTCAGCACTTGATAAATTTTGTATCACTCGGCATCTGAAGTTTACTCGGCACTTGATAAATTTTGTATAACTCGGCATCTAAAGTTTACTCAGCACTTGATAAATTCTGTATCACTCGGCATCTGAAGTTGAACTTGCTCAGCTTCAACTAAGAATCTATTCGGCACCTACTAGCTTGCTCGGCTCCCTCTCTCTAATGAACTTTAGTTAGGCTTTACAAATGTCTTAGCTAAAAACCTTACATCTTTGATATGTTTCAGTGTGCCCATTCTTTGTGTCTTATAGTATGTCATCAACACACTTTTTCATCAAAGGCTTAGCTGATCCTTGTACTTCATTACAACATCATAACTTCAACCTTTCTCTTGGTGTACTAGTTACATCTTATTGATTGCCTCCTTCTTGTCAATCAACTAACTGATAGTATTTGGATCACTAAAGCAATTGTCATTCCTGCAAGTAGCAAGTTTGATATCAGTGAAGAAATAATGATTGAGAACATTCTTTACCAGTTCCATATGATCATTCTAACAACTTTCCTCATGATCTTTTCAATCATTTCCAACAATCTCCCTCTTTGGCATTGATGGCAAAACCAAATTGATCAATTTTTCAACTTAGTTACCACCAAGATTGTATACGTTGTCTACTACTTTTCTTGGTTGTTGTATAACTACTACATCTTTACTACTGATCTCATATATCTCCCTTTTTCATATATATCTCCCTTTTTTGCTTTGTATTGTTCAAGTTTCTACATATTTCTCCCTCTTTGACATAAATGCTAAAGATGTAGCATCTTTATCATGGAAAATATAAGCTTTGGCTTCTTGTTGTTTTTATCCCTCTGTCACCATGGTTGTGATTGATTTGGAGTTTCTGCTCCTGCTGTCATCCTCTGCATCATTCTTCTAATATTTCAATGATTTATTGCTAGTGATGCAGGGCAGCTTTCTTGTTGCTTTAAACTACTTGAGTTAGGGGTATTACCCCCAACTTGCCTCTAAGATATTCATAAGCATCCTTTGGAAATGGTTTGGTGAAGATATCTGCAGTTTGTTCCTTTGTGTGAATGTATTCCAACTTTACTTGTTTGTCTTCTACCAGTTCTCTGACATAATGATACTTGATTGCGATGTGCTTGGTTTTTGCATGCATTACTAGATTTTTGGATATGTTTATAGCACTTGTGTTATCACAATACAATATCACAGGTTTTGTTACCTCTTCTTTCATTCCTTTCAATAGATGTGTGAGCCACACAATGTTTGTGCAATTGACTGCTACTGCCACATATTCTGATTCTACAATGGACTGCGATGTGCATGTTTGTTTCTTGCTAGTCTAGGTAACTAGCCTTTTGCCTAGAAATAATGCACCTCCACTTGTGCTTTTTCTATCATCAATGTTGCCTCCCCAATCTACATCTATATATGCATTGAGCTCAAATTTTTCATTCTTCTTATAGTATAGACCAAAGTTATTAGTTCCTTTAAGATATCTCATTATTCTTTTTACTGTTATGAGATGATTTTCTTAGGGATTAGCAAAGAATCTAGTCACTATTCCAACTACTAATGCTATGTCTAGTCTACTATGTACAACATATTGTAGTTTTCCAATCATGGATCTATACATTGTTTGATTGACTTCAGCTGATTCATCATTTTTGGATAGCTTATTCCCTGTTGCCATTGGTGTGCTGACTAGTTTGGACTCCTCCAATCCAAACGTTTTAAGAATCTCTTTGATTTACTTTGATTGTGTCACAAATATACCATGTTTTAGTTGATGCACTTGCAATCCAACAAAAAATTTGATTTCTCCAAACATAGACATTTCAAATTCATGTTTCATTTTGTCAGAAAAGCCTTTGCAAAGCACTTCCTTTCCACCAAACACTATGTCATCCACAAAGATTTCAGATACAATAATATCCTTACCTTCTTCTTCTTTGATGTACATGTTGTTGTTATCATCAGTTCTTTCAAATCCTAGTTGCACTAGATACTTGTGAAGTCTCTCATACCATGCTCTAGGTGCTTTTTTCAAACCATAGAGTGCTTTATGTAGCTTACAAATCATATCCCTGTTGTTCTCATCAAAAAATCCTTCCGGTTGTTCTATGTAGACTTCTTCTTCTAGTATACCATTTAAAAAAATAGACTTTACATCCATCTAATAGACTTTAAAATCTTTATATGCAGCATATGCAAGTAAAGTTCTTACTTCTTCCATTCTAGCAATAGGGGCGAATGTTTCCCCATAGTCTAGTCCTTTTTCTTGAGCATAACCCTTGCATACTAGTCTAGCTTTGTTTCTAGTAATCTCACCATTCTCATCTAGCTTGTTTTTGAATACCCATTTGGTGCCAATCACATTCTTCTCAACTAGTCTAGGAACCAAACTCCAAGTTTTGTTCTTCTTTATTTGATCAATATCTTCTTCCATAGCTTTATACCAGTCATTATCTTGTAATGCACCATATACTATCTTAGGTTCAGATTTGCTAATCAGACATGATTCATGTCTTAGTCTGTTCCTTGTCGTTGGTATTGCATCTTTGTCACCAATTATCTGTTCAGCAGGGTGATGTCTTTTTACATATTTGGATAATCTTGGTTCTGTCCTTGTTTCCATGTTTGATATTTCTGATTCAGGGTCACTATGTACTGATTTTTCAGGTTGTTCTTCATTTCTTTCATATGTACTGACTTCAGAATCAGATTGTGCATTTCCTTCATTCTGCAACTCAACTTCTGAATGCAACTTGGCATTCACTGGTTGTGAGTCGGCTGAAACTGAAACTTGTTGTTGAGTTTCAATTTGATTGATATCATCCTCATCAGTCATTCCTTCATAAGAATACACAAAGGTTTTGTATTCATCCATTCTTTTTGGTTCTTTAGCTTGGACTTCTATATGTTCATCAAAGTTTACATTTGCACTTTGCACAATTTTATTAGTGTCAGTATTCAAACATGTGTATGCCTTACTTCTAGTGGAATAACCAAGGAATATGCCTTCATCACTTTTTGCATCAAATTTTTCATTTTTAGCATCTTTAAGGATAAAGCATTTGCAACCAAATACTTTGAAATGTTTTACATTGGGTGAGTGACCATACCATAATTCAAAAGTTGTTGTATTTGTACCTTTCTTGACTTGTACTCAGTTCAGTGTATGAACAGCTACACTTACAGCTTCTCTCTAGTATTTTAGAGCAACGGTCTTTTCCATCATTAATGTTCTGGCACAGTCAATCACAGATCTATTTCTTCTTTCAGCAATTCCATTCTTTGGGGGAGTTCTAGGAGTTGATGTTTTTCTTTTGATTCCTTTATCATTACAAAATATCTCGAATTCATTTGATGTGAATTCACCACCTCTGTCTAATGTTAGGCATTTCAAGCTCTTTCCTGTTTCCTTTTCAACTCTAGCCACATACCACTTAAATATTTGAAAAGCATCAAATTTTTGCTTCAAGAACATAACAGTCATCATCTTGGAATAGTCATCAACAAACAACATTATGTACTTATCTCCTTTGTAGCTTTGCACTTCCATTGGACCACATAAGTCAGTATGAACTAGTTCAAGTACTTCTTTGGATGTATAGTTTTTGCTTTTGAAACTTGACTTTATCATCTTTCCTAGCTGACATTGTTTGCACATGATATTATCAGGCTTCTTCAATTTTGGTAAACCTCTGACTTTCTTCATTTTACTGATCTTGACCAGAATTTCAAAGTTGACATGACATAGCCTTCTATGCCATAACCATTCATCATCAAATTTTGGAATAAAACAAGAAACATCATCCATATCAAGGTAAAATAGATTACTCCTTGTTTGATCTCCTTTTCCTATCAGCTTACCATCAGTATCATAGATTTTTGCAATTTTGTTTCCAAATTCTACTTTGCATCCTATATTGCCTAACTGTGAGACACTCGGCAAATTTTTGTTTAATCCTTCAACATAGTATGCATTATCACATGAAATTTTATCTGTGAGCTTAATGGAACCTTTTCCTTTGATTTGACTTGGAGCATCATTACCAAATCTAACACTATTTTCATCATACTGAGTAAAGTTAACAAACTTACTTTTGTCTCCTGTCATGTGATGTGAGCATCCACTGTCTATGATCCACCTGTCATTCTTGTTCATACATGTTACCAGTGTTGTGGGCTCTTCTTCATTAGATTGTTCCTTCATGGTTACATAAACAACTTCATCATCATTATCATCAGAATTTTCTTCAACAATATAACACTTTTTACCTGTCTTTGTAATCTCTCCTGTCATCATCTCTTCTGAATTTGTTTTTGTTGCCTTCTTTGTAATCCTTTTTATGTGTACATCTGGCAGCAATATGACCTACTTCATTACAATTGAAACAAATGATAGGCATCTTACCTTTGAATTTTCATTTTCCTCTGTGAAATCTTCTAGCAAGCAATGCTTCCAATTGTTCCACATCTTCCTCATCAGTGCTACTGTCACTGGACACATATTTCATTTTTCTTCCTTTCTTTGATTTCACCTGTTTAGCATCTTTCAGTGATAGCTTGGCCTTAAATGCAGATTCAACATTCTTAGGTCTGTAGTTGTCAAAGTTAGATAACTGAAATGCAGTCAGTCTACCTATTATACCTTCAAAACTTAGATTGTTTCCTGGTACACATCTTAGTTCTTGTATTGTTGATACTCTAATAGCATAGATAGGGAGAAAGGTTCTTAAGAACTTACTATTAATAGTATGTTCATCCAATTGACCACTCAAGCATCTTATTGCACTTACCAATTCCTTTATTCTTGCGCCATACTGAGCAGCATTCTCATTTTCTTCCATTTTCATATCATCAAACTTTCCTCTGAGACTTTCTCTTTTTGCTCTCTATAAATTCTGATCTCCTCCATAGATTTCTAATAGGGCTTTCCACATTTTGAATGTAGTGTCACATCCTTTGATATCATCAAATTTAGCATAGTTGAGTGCAGAGGCAATCTCCAGCATTGTTTGATTATGTTCTTGCTTGTTTTTCATGTCTTCTACAGTAAGAGTACCAGTTGGATCTACATGTTCAGTGACAATTGAATTTTGGGCATAATCTCCTATGGATCCAAGATGTAGCTTCATCAAACTTTTCCATGCAAAAAAGTTGTCTTTGTTGAGCTTGGGAACTTCTCTCTTAGGCATTTTGATATTTTCTGCATATAGTCCCTTTAAACTGAATCAGCAATTTAGCTCTAATACCAATTGTTAGAATTCTTTAGAATAACTGAGAAGGGGGGGAGGAGGGTGAATCAGTTATTCAAGGTCCAAATTCCCTAATAATACTTTTTCTCTACTTTTAATGAATCCATACACTTTTCATCCATCCAAACTTAAATCAACCATATTAGCAAGTTATAGTAAATCAACATGCAGAGATAAAACATGAAAGATCAACACATAACACAATGATTTACGTGGAAACCCAATTTGGGAAAAACCACCAGTAACATGCTACTTGATTTTCACTCTTCTAAAGTGATGCCTTGTTAAAAGCCTTCCCTGTTAAAGGCTTACAACACACTGTTAAATGTGACCTTGTTAGAGGATTTCACCAAACTATTAAGAATGGGCCTGGTTAAAGGACTTTTGAACATTCACTTGGAATGTCACCCTGTTAAAAGATTTACCTCATGGCTATTAAACCAACCTAAGTCCATAGGATTTAAACTATTTGTTACAATTGCTAGAGAGTAACAATAATGGCTTTTTGATCTAATACAACTTACAATATACTTTGCAGATTTCATATCACACTTCAGTTCTATCCTTTTGCTTGGCTTTAATCACTTTAGCTCTAACTGCTTGTCTTCTTCTCAAGCTTCGTCTCCTTGAGTCTTCCTACTCATCATACCAATGCATCCATATCTGGGGTCTTCTTATTGAAACAGAGTAACTATGCTCTCTTTCTTCCTTAGCACCTCCTTCAACATTTTATGCTTTCATGTTTGACCGCCTCTCTCTCTATATTTTCCTTCAGCATTTTATGTCTCCTTAAATAGAAATCTAATTTTTCTTTTCTGCTTAATTATCCCTCTCCAATTTTAGGGTTTCAAATGGATTAGGTAGGATACAATGTATCTATCCCAATCTTGTTCTTATTAAAAACTTCGTCAGTTGTATCTTTTTAAAATGTTCTACATGTTGTTCTGTGTCACCAGCTCATCATTCTTATCTTCCATTTAATTTACAAATTTCTAGATAACAACCTTGTCGACTTAGATCTGGCAAATCTTTGATTTTCAAAATAATGCAGCAACTTGGCATTATTGATTTACTGGTGCTCGGCACCTCTGTGTTACTTGGCACTATTGGTTTTTTGATGCTTGGCATCTGTTTCCTGGATAGCTCAGCACCTAAATAAAACTGTATCACTCGGCACTTGAAGTTCACTCGGCACTTGATAAATTCTATATCACTCGACATCTGAAGTTTACTCAGTACTTGATAAATTTTGTATCACTCGGCATCTGAAGTTTACTCGGCACTTGATAAATTTTGTATCACTCGGCATCTGAAGTTGAACTTGCTCAGCTTCAACTAGGAATCTGTTCAGCACCTACTAGCTTGATCGGCTCCCTCTCTCTAATGAACTTTAGTTAGGCTTTATAGATGTCTTAGCTAAAAACCTTACATCTTTGATATGTTTCAGTGTGCCCATTCTTTGTGTCTTATAGTATGTCATCAACACACTTTTTCATCAATGGCTTAGCTGATCCTTGTACTTCATTACAACATCATAACTTCAACCTTTCTCTTGGTGTACTAGTTACATCTTATTGATTGCCTCCTTGTCAATCAACTAACTGATAGTATTTGGATCACTAAAGCAATTGTCATTCCTGCAAGTAGCAAGTTTGACATCAATGACAAAACAATGATTGAGAACATTCTTTACCAGTTCCATATGATCATTCTAACAACTTTCCTCATGATCTTTTCAATCATTTCCAACACAACCAACTCCTCTTGATCCAAGAGCAAGTAACAATCCTGTACCAATTAGGCCACCATGTGGAGGACAACCAAATTAGAACCATGGAAATGTGCCAACAATATTGAAAAATTCTACTTGGTCTACTGAAAAGTATAGTGGAGTAGAAGATTTGAAATGAACAAAGGCCAACATGTCCATGTTTGACATGCTACAAAACTGTCCACATCAACGAGAGGCATTCATGAAGACTTTGGATCATACAAAGGTACCCCATAATATGAATATTGTCCCTCAAAAGATAGTATCTCAACAAGTTACCGATTGGGAGGTAATGCCAACTATGTTTAAAGATAAGGTCGAGGTGTCCTCGTTTCTACTTAGCATAAGGATATATAGAAAAAATCTTCATAATTTCCTTATTGATTCAAGAGCCTCGTGTAATGTCATGCCACTATCAATAGTGAAAAGGTTGGGAGTCATTCCTTAGCCTTCTAATCACATAGTGATACAGTTGGATAAAACAGAGGTGAAATTCATTGGTGTGTTGAAAGATGTTCGGATACAGTTGATAGTTGATCCTCGGATTCAAGATGTCATTGATATACATGTGGTTGATATTCCTAAAACATACAAATTGCTTCTAAGTAGAGAATGGATGAAATGCCTAAGAGGATGGTTTTCTATGGATTTCACTTAGTTATGGTTACCATGAAAAGGGTTGAACAATCAAATCAAGATAGATGCAAAGCCAAAGTTAAAAATAATGATTACAAAATACAATGTTCCAAATGAAGTGGCATTCTTACAATCAGATTTAGGCTCTTACAAAGTGATGGCATTTGATACAACTTCAACCAAAAAATCAGATGATCGAGATGAAAAATTCAAGATTCTAATTCCAAAGGACGAGATTATAACATAATTCATAGATAACATGGTGGCTAATTTATAATGTTTAGGAGAAGAAGCTGACCCCAATATCCTACTTCTCCCGGGATTTTGTTGATTACATAAACTTAGCCATTCAGAGATTGAATGCTCATTGTTCCCAGAAGCAGTCACTAAGGTATTAACACAAATGATGGGAGTGAAGAGTGGTAACATCCCAAAAGACCAACAAGAAAAAAATCAAAGTCCCATAAACATATCTGAATCTATGGAAAAAGTTGAAGAGGAAATTGAAGATCTAAATCTGTCACATAGTAATACCTCTTCACATTGTAGAGGTTTGTCTTCTCCTCCACTAGGAATGATCAAAGTTCAAAGAAGAAGATGATATGTGAAAGGTCAAGGATGGACTTCAGTATTCATCCGTCCTAAACCCAAAGTGGATGAAATTAAAGAATTGATAGGGGAAATTCAGGACAAACAAGAAAAACATACACTTCCTCTATCAAGGAGTAACAATGAAAAATCATCGAATCCACCTCGTGAAAGATTATAGTGGGTTCCCAAGAAACAATCCTTTTAGGATCAAGTGAAAGAGAAGTTAAGGATTAATAAACATAAGGTTAGAAAGCCCAAAGAAGATCCAATCTAGACACTTTGCTTTGACAATTCCAAGTGCAAATTAGGAGCTGGTGTAGGTATTGAGTTGATTAACCCAAAAGGTAAGTCTTTCTATGCAACATATCGATTACAGTTTAGATGTACTAATAATGTTACAAAATATGAAGCTTTGATCTGAGGACTTACTTTCACACTAGAGAAAGGAATCACAGCTCTCATAATCAAGGGAGATTCTCAATTGGTTATACAAGTGAAATTAGTATACTCTTGCAACGATAAGAGGTTACTTGCTTACAAGAAAAGAGTATGGGATTTAATGGTTGATTTTGAAGCTTTGAACATAAAGTCCATTCCAAGAAGGAAAAACATGGTAGCAGATGCTCTCACTATTTTGACAAGTGCATTACAACCAGTCAAGAGAACTAAATTGAAATGATTTTCACTAGAATTAGTTGTTGCTCCATCTATTCCAGACAATATTGCAAATTTTTAAGTCTTTCAGGATGATCAACGTGTACTCAAATTTATCATGTGCAATGGCCACTTTAAAGGGCAAGAAATTGATGACACTCCAGATGAAAAACCTAAGGATGATGAACTTGAAGATGAAGCTGGGATTCTAAATTTAAAACCAACACTATTCCTAAGGGGATGGTTGAATTGGAATGCATTTTTTATTGTGATGAATCAGCACTTAATAGAAGAATGGCCTAAGAAAAGGGGATCGAGGAATGTGACTCATACAACTTAGGTACTAATGAAGATCCTAGAATGGTAAGGATTGGAAAAGCATGCAATGCACAAGAAAGTGAAGACATGCTTAAATTACTTGCAGAGTATAAGGATGTTATTGCTTGGAGCTACAAAGAGCTAAAGACATATGACCTCGAGATTATTACGCATGATATTCCATTGAAACTAGATGCCAAACCTTTCCGGAAAAGGCAAGGACCTATCAATCCTATCATTGAATCGTTGATAATGAAAGAAGTTAAAAAGTTACTTGATGCCAAGATCATCTTCCCCATTCACCATTCTATGTGGGTGGATAATTTGGTTCCTGTATGGAAAAAGACTAGAGAGATTCGTCTTTGCATGGATTTTTGTAACTTGAACCTTGCATCTCAAAAGGACAACAACCCTTTGCCTTTACAGGATGAGGTTTTGCAAATTGTAAATGGTTCCTATATGATTTCTTTCTTGGATGGATATTCAAGATATAATTAGGTAATGGTTGATGAAGAAGATAGGCTAAAGATGGCCTTTACAACTAAATAGGGAACTTTTGCTTACAGAAAAATACCTTTTGGGCTGATTAATGCAGGGACTACATTTCAATGAGCCATGGACGAAGCTTGTAAGGGATTAATAAACAAATGTATAGTCATCTACATAGATGACTTAACTATCTTTTCAAAGGATTGAAGCACTCATATTGCTGATTTAGGACAGGTATTCAATGGATGTCATAAATACAACATATCACTTAATCCTAAGAAATGTTTGTTTGGGGTTACTAAAGGAAAGATCCTAGGCCATATCATTTATGAAGTTGGAATCTCCATTGATCCTGATAGAATTGAAGCTATTCTAAAGTTATCACCTCCTCACAGTCAAAAAGAACTTAAGTCTTTCTTCGAGAAGATAAATTTTGTACGAAAAATCATAAGTGGATTTGTAGAGATAGTTCGTCCCCTTAATGATTTACTCAAAAGGGGGGCTAAAATAGAATGGGTTCTGAAGATTAAGAAATCATTTGAGGATATCAAGATGGCCATTTCCACGACCCCAATACTAGTGAGTCTTGACTATGGACTACCTTTTAGAATATACTCTTTTGCTTTGGAACACTCATGTGTTGGGATTCTAACACAAAAGAAGGAAAAGGAAGATGAAAGACCTATTGCCTTTATGAGTAACCCTCTGAAAAATGTTGAGTTAAACTATTCCAACCTTGATAAACAATCTTTTACTTTAATCAAAGCGATAAATAAATTCTACCATTATATACTGAGAAGTAAGGTATATGCAATTGTGCATGATCCATCAGTTAAGACATTATTGATGCAAAATGAACTTGGCAAAAGATGGGGGAAATGGACGGCAATACTTCAAGAATTTGATCTAGAGATTCAACCCATGAGGTTAGTTAAAGGTCAAGGTTTATCAAAGATGATAGCAGATAACCAGATCAAGGATGAAAAGAAATTCAGGTTTGGCAGTGAAATAGATATGGAAGATCAGAAGAATATTTCAAGTTGATATTGACCAAGGAGTAATAACAAATGTCTGGCACCAAGATATTGTTTACTATCTTTTACAAAATCAGTATCCTAGTTGGATGAATAGTTCATAATGTAGGGGAGTCAAAATGAAATGTGAATCCTACATGTTGCAGGATAGAAAATTATACAAAAGGAACTATAAAGGGATTTACCTGAATGTTCAGGACGAGAGGAAGTAAAAGAAGTTTTGGAACAATTTCACAATAAGTATGGTACAAGGCATGGTTCGGCAGAAGCAACTATTCATATGATTTTAAGATTGAGTTACTTATGGCCCACTATATTCAAAGATACTTTTGAGCATGTGCGTACTTGCCATATTTGTCAGACTAGTGCTAACAGAGAAAGACATAAGGCAATGCCATTACAACCAGTGCTCAAGATACACCCCTTCGCAAAGTGGGGGTTGGATTTTATTGGTTCAATCAATCTACCATCGTCAACTAGACACACTTTTATTCTCACAACTATTGATTACTGTACACACTGGACAAAAGTAGAGACATTTAGAAATTGCACCGCGGAGGTGGTTATAGACTTCTTAGAAGAACATATTGTTACTAGATTTAGGATTCCATTCTCCCTAGTATGTGATAATAGATCAGCTTTTGCATCAGTATTTATAACTCAATAGACATTGGAAAATCAGGTTATCATCAAGTTCTCTTCAAATTATTATCCACAAGGAAATGGCGTAGCTAAATATAAAACAAGAACTTGATCACGGTAATAAGATGTCTGGTGAAGGAGAATCCTAAAGATTGGCATACACAACTCAAATATGCTCTATGGACAGATTGAGTAAGGGTCAAGAATGCTTTGGGGACATCTCCATATCTGCTTGTTTATAGATAACAGCCACTATTCTTGCTTAACCTCAAGATTCCTATTTTGAAATTCATGAGTGGATATGCTAAAGATGCTGATAGAGTATAAATCGGATTGATGAATCTTTTAGAGATGGATGAAAAATGGGAAGCTGCTTTGGAGCACATGGCTAAACATCAAGTTGTCATCAAGAGGTTGTTCGACAAGAGGGCCACGATAAAGTCTTTCAGAATATCCAACCTTGTTCTACTTTGGGACAAGGTGAAAGAAAAGTCAAGCAGCCACACCAAGTTTCAATGTTTGTGGATTGGTCCCTATCAGATTGCAAAAATTCTGGGAGAAAAGACTTTTAGGTTGAGTTCCTTATAGGGGGAATTGGTTCCATTTCCAGTCAATGGATAGTTCTTGAAGCATTACTTTGAAGCCTAAAAGAATGGAAAAAAAAAAAAAAAAAAGCTTTCTTTTTTGCAAGTGTGTTTATTTTTGCATAAGTGTTTCTTTTTGGTTACATGTTTTCTTTTAGTCGTGTGTTTGTTTTCAAAGTTGCATCAATCCAGGAGGTAGGTGCACTCAAGATTTTATCTTGATGTATTTTACTAACCATTCTTTTGGTTCTAATTTTTGGGAAGAGGTATTTCTTTGTTAAAAGTTTTTTATGATTTTGTCTCTTATATCGAGGAATGGATGTTAGTTGCAGTAATAGGGGACTTTTAGTCTTGAATTCAGGATTGCAAATCAACAAGTTCTCAAAACTTTTGCAAATTTAAAGATCAATTATCTCAGGTGTTTTCGAACCAAATTTGAAGGTAGCAAGGGATAGTCAAAACCCTACTGGTTCAAGTAAAGGATCTCGAAGGAATTGCTAAGAACGTTGTTTGGCATGAGAGTTTCTAAGAGTTATTAAAGGAGGAATGCAATGGATGTTTGCAAAAGATTGAATCCAAGAAACAACACCAATGTCTTGGCCACACAGTCTAAGAGTGGCCAGGATACATAAAGAAAATAAAAAAGAAAAGAATGGTGCTAAGAATGAAGGATTCTACAAAGTTTGAGAAAAGGAAATCTGATTATACAAGTATGCACTCTAAATAAGTTATCCAGTACAAAAACATCACTTCATGAAAAGAATCAAATGGCGACATTATGGGCTATGTGAAGCAAACAATTAGAAAATTGCCTAGGACTTCAAATGAAAAAGACACAACCCACCAAGAACCCTCAGAACTGATTCTCTCATCTGGTTAGACAAAGGATTGAGAAACAGCTTTCGTGAAGATTCACAATGAAAGGATTAGACGGGGTGGAAGATTGTTTCCCAGTTGTTGGAAAATTTTAATAGATTGCATTTTGAGAGGTCAAAGGAAATGGATATATTGAATACACATTGAACTTGGAGATCTGAGATTCTGAGCTTTTGACTATAAAGTGATCCAAACTACACTTACAATATTCCCAATTCAGTTGGTGTTTGACACATGTCAGATGAATGTTTGCTGATAAAGAAATGCCTTTGTCATTTCTTCCTTTTGTTGGGGCTATTTGTTGTGGTTTCACAATGCATGCCCCATTTTCGACTAGAAATGGGGACCCCCTACTTTATTTTTTAGAACCCTAGGCCAAGGTTCGAGTCTTTTTTGGAATTTTATTTAGTGTCTTAGTTCATGTCCAAGTCCCAGTTCGAAGATCTAAATTCCAAAAAGTGAGTTTTGGGAGGAGATTAGTCATTTTGCAAAAAAAAAGAGGCACACCAATGCACCTAATGAGGTGCGCTAATGTGCCAAAACTCTTTGTAAGGTCATCACCCTTGGTGATGCACAGCAGCTTAGCACCAAGGGGTGTGTGGATCCCTGAGTCTATATAACCTGAGGGACCCCCTCCTCCCTCCATCATTTTCCTCCTCTGCTCCCACAAACCGCAGCTTGGTATCAGTAGAGGTGCATCTTTTTGCCTCTTTCACACCTACAAAACCACAAAACAAACATTAAGACTAAGGTGTGCAGTAGCGCACCTGATTAGGTGCCCTAATGCACACCTCCTTTATGCAAAATACATTAAAAAAAAATGTTTTTTTTTTTAAAGAAAAAAACTTTAACATCAAATTGAGGTGCGCAATAGCACACCTGATTAGGTGTGTTACTACACAACTAAAAACAACATAACTTACTTTTTATGCAAAAAAATATAGGGTGCGCATCAATGCACCCCATGAGGTGCACTAATGTGCACCCATGTATTAAAAATGTATAAGGAAAATGGTGCACCCATTAGGTGCACCAGGTGCGCCAATTTTTATTTTTGCAATCTAGGGTAAAAGCAAGGTTTTTTGGTGTCATACAAACATTTAGGTTTTTCAATCTTGTCTGAATTAGTGTTAGGGTTTGAATTAGTTGATATGTTTTTGATTTTGGACTAATATGCATGGTTTTTGTGTGGATTCAATGGCTTACTCATCATCCTCCCTCACTGAGAAGATGGTTCCAAAGCCCATAGTATTCAAATTTCAAGGTGTTTTGACCAAATCACAATTTTAGGATGATTATTTAGATATTCAAGACACCAAACTAGGTCACACTGATCTGGGAGAATTCTTGACACTGTGCAACAAACTAATAGAAAGGTATCCAATGACTTTCGCATTGATCTGATCAAGACTGGTTAATGCAGCATCGCATCCAGTTTCAATGAAATCCTCAAAATTAATCATGATGCTAGCAGAGAAATATGTTCCAAAAGAAAGGGTTGTCAAGAGCATAACTAGAGAGATCGTCCTAGATCTCCAACCCAACAATATAGAGAAGGGATCTAGATTTTGATGCACCAACTTGATAGGCCAGTTGGTTATTACAGGACACAAAAAGGTAAAGGAAAGAGGAAGAGAACTTCTCCTCAATGGGCCAAGCCAAAAGGGGAAGAGACTCAAGTGCCTCCACAAAAGGGAGAAGAAAATGTATAGGGGCCAAAAAATGTAGAAGCTACACAAGCCCAAGGTGATCCCAAAGTGCCACCAGCTAAACAAGGCCAACAGGAAGTAGAAACTGAAGTACAAGAGGTATCCCCGCCTCAACAAGTAGAGAAAACCTCCTCTTCGGTGCCTAAAAGGAGAAAGCTCAAGACTCCAATAAAAAGGAGGCAAAAGGTTATTAGGAGAGTGATCCCTTTCCCATCATTTCCAGAACCAATTCCTAAAGAGGTAGAAGAAGATAGTGATGGGGATGAAGAGGACAATCTACCTTTGAACCAGAGAACTTGACTTGTCAGAGCCACAGAGTCAGAGAGGAGGAGAAGCTCCAGGATCACGTAGCCATCTATCCTTGATGAACCCATTCAGACTACCACATTAGAAGATGAAATGCAATAGTGGATAGATGAGAAGGATGTGGAGGGTACTGATGTCTTTCATATGTTAGATTTTGATTTCATGCCCGTGGGTACCAAATTGGTCAGGGATAAAATAAGAGATACTCCAACAAATCAACCTCAACAGGAGGATTGGAGTCAGCAACCACCCAAACCACAAGGACCCAAGGTAGTGCCATCATCCCTAATTAAAATCACATTTTGTGTAGATAAGGGATTGGCTACCCCTCTTCTTCTAAGCACTAAAGCAGAACAAGTCCAAACACAGCAAGAGGAAGAGCCACAACAAACATCTACCAAGGAAGTGTCAGAAGAAGGGAAAATAATTCAACAACCTTAGCAATTTTCTCAAAACACTGAGGTAAGGATCATTGACTCTACAGACACAGAGACTCCCAATATAGATCTCCTACAAAATGAGAGGACTCCGAAAAGGGGAGATAAGGGAAAAGGCATTGCAAAAAAGACTCCTTTATCCTCAAAAGGAAAATCTTCGTTGGAGCATATCCCAAGGTGGCTGAGAAAATAAGTGATAAGGAATAAGAAATAGAAATTTACTACAAAGGAGGAAGATAGAATGGAATTTATTAAAGTAGTAAGGAATCCTGATTCACCTCCAAAGGATGCACGAGCATTAGCCTTTGTTATGAGTGATCAGAATCATGACCTTTTAGCCCATGTAGCATCCCTCCTCCACATTCAAACATTGAATAATTGACTCCAGGGGATTATTAGATTAGGGAGGTCATGCTTGGAAAGCCAACCTTGGATACTACTATGTAAATGGTTACAACTGGAATAAAGGAAGTATTCAAAAGCTTGGAACAGGATGGGGTGGAATTAATAACACTTCTGCGACAAAATAAAATCCTAAAGGGTTATCTAAGCGAAGTTGTTGGTCCCCTAGATCCTACAAACCCCTAAGATGCCTTGAACGTAGCAATTGAGAGAAGAGATAGGGGTACAGGCCAATTGGATCCATTTTTGAGATCTTGTAAACAATGGCGAGAAAGTTTTGAGGAAAAGGGTGTACATATTATTTAGGAAAATCTAAAGCTATTACACGTTATGCAGGATAATACGAATAAGCTAGTCACAATTTTGAATTGAGATTTTGGTCTGATGGATGAAGTACATACCTGGGGGAAGGATTTGAATGCATTACAGGCAATTAAAGGCCAAAGGTATCGGATGCTGATGGATGTATATACGGATGAGGAGTTAGAAAAAATTGATGATTGGATTGAAAATTTTGTAGATGGTAATAAGGTAATGGAGACATTGCATGCGGAGATTCTTAAGCTCAAGGATAAAGCCCAAAACTGAATTTTGGAAGCAGAGAAGTATTATAGTGATGCATGCTTAGACATTTTTTAGGATGATTCTAAGGAGAAGTTAATACCAGTAGAGGTAGTAGTAGAGAAATTCTAGAAAACTTTTAAGGAGGCTACTAATGATGATGATATCAGGCAGGCATTTAGGACATAAGAGACTTTATTAGATTTGGATGTAAAATTAGGAGATTTGCGGAGACCCGTATTGAGGTGGGCAACTATAGGAAAAAGGTGAAAGACAAATATAAGGCCTTAGATTTCCCAGATGTGCCTCAAGTCACTGAGATAATTGAGAAATCCAAGGTCAAATGCTTAGACATAACTCTGGAATAAAGGGGAACAAAACTCAGAAGCCGAAATTTCAATTTTGACACTTGGTGAAATTTTGCATTTTTTGCCTCAAAGGTGTGATGGTGCACTGGTGCGCTAGGTGTGCAGGTGCGCAAGTGCATTTTTTGCAATAGTGTTTTGGAAGATTTTGAAGAAGTTCGAGGTGAGCTGACAACTAACTACCAATTCCAAATTTATAGCTTTCCATGCATCAGAAATGCATTCTGACAGCAGTTTAACTCCGACAGACACCTAATGAAGATGGAGCTCCTATTTTTGGCACTTCCAAACACTCCTACATCAACTGAAGTCTCTTTCCTTATATTATCATGTTTTCTTTACTTTAAGACATGTAAAGGCTCATGTATCCAATTAATGATGTAAATATAGATGGAGTCTTACTAAGCACTAGTTAGAGAGTCAGTTTGTACATAAATGTATTTGTTTTATTAGTTTAGAAGCATATGTTTGCGTAAAGATATATATATCTCTCTCTCTCAACACAAATTGAGGAGAAGATTTCTTATAAATTCAGGAATGTAATATGTATTCCAGGCCACCATTTTTTTATGCAACAATATATGTTGTTGGTGCTCGCATTTGGAGTGTAGTGATTCTTGCCTTTAAGTGTGTTATATTTTGTGAATGTATGTTCGTGAAGTGTAATTGAGACAATAGTTTTATTGCGTTGTTCTAGTGGTGCGATCTTTTAATTCTAGTATTTTCTACAGGTCTACAAATTTTGGTGACATACTTAGTTCGAGAAGAGATCACCCATTTTGTTCCTGCATAACTTTTTTTGTCTCGCATGAGCTTACTTTTTGTGGCCTTGTGATTTGATGAAAAGTGAAACATCTTTCAGTTACTGAATTCCCATCAATGATTGCATCAGTGGAATTAAGGAAGCACTACTCCTATTTTCATTGGTTACCCACCGATCTTTTCGAAGGCTTAATTCACAGACACGTTGTTTCTATGGCTTATGTCCGTTAGGATTTTACTTTCATGTTATTTACTTAAATTTCTTATTACCTTATCTTCGTTATTTGCTTTACTAACCCCTTGCTTAAATTAGGAATTCATATTAGTTGCATTGTTAGATTGCATTCATTAGAAAACAAAAAAAAAATACAAAAATATATTTCTTTTTGTGTGTTTTCTCTTTTGAAATAGCAAACAAATTCTATGTCTTATCCAAAGTTATTAGAACCAAGTGAATATTGTGATTTATCTATTGGTGCTTTCCAGTTACTTGTATAGGAATGAGGTGAATATTGTGATATATCTATTGGTGCTTTCGAGTTGGTTGCATAGGAATGAGGTGAATATTGTGATGTATCTATTGTTTCTTTTCAATTGTTTGTATAGGATTGAGGTGAATATTGTGGTTTTACAAGATTTACTTTTTATGATCTTAGGGTAGGTTATCTATGCATATGTTGAAAAGTAGCTTGCAATGGATGTCGAAGCCCTAAAGAGGTTGCCTGGGTAACCCATTATAAGTTGTATTAATAAGTGATAACATTTCATCAAATGAATTAAAGTGAATTAACAAGAGCCATTGGTTTACCTCACCCATCTCTTGAGTGCTAGTATAGGCTAGGATGGGAGTAAAGAGGATGCTTGCTTGCAACCTTACCTCGTTAGTATGTATTTTCTATAAGAAAGGATATTAATACCGCATAGAGTCGGTAGAGGGACAAAGTCCAAAGGGGCTACCAGGGTAACCTTTTTGTTGACTCATGTGATGACACTTGCCCACATGCATATTAGGTTTCCTACGTGTCTTTGTTGCCTCTAGGATTAGATGTTGCTATTGTACTTGGTACCTTTGAGATAAATTTCTATCAAGATTCCTTGACCTAGATTCTTGTCAAGACTTGTGGATTGTTATCCATTTGGGATTGAGATTATCTCCTCAACACGATGGGAGTGGGCCATTTAGGTTCTACAAGATCGGGTGGTAGTGTTTCTTATACCATCGAGATTCGACAGTTGGATGTCATTGTTGGATGTACTTGTGAAGTTATTCCATTTATCTTGCTCTTGTAATTATGTTCTATGCTCATATTCTAATTTATCGTACTTTGATTTTGAGGTCCTCTGAGATGTTGTATCTTATCTTTATATATATTCTTTTAGCATTTCATACCATGTGACTTGTAAAAAGGATGATTATGCATTTTGGTTATGATATGTGGCATCATATGTACTTGCATATTATTTCATGTGATTTCATGCTTATGGTTATTTTATGACATGGACTTTTCTTACTTATCAGATTTAATCTTATTAAAACTTATATGTGTGATTTAATGTCATGGAACTCTTAACAAATGTAACTATTATGTTATTGCTTATGTACGTATATGAGTTATTGCTTCCACTATGTTATCTCTTTTTTGCATTCATCTTTTAAAAAAATGTTTAGCAAACTTAGTGACATTATAGGTTAAATTTATTTTGGGTCCCCTATCGAAGCATTACATAGCTTGCTCAGTTCACACAGAGATCTCGGTTAACTCTGTGAACTCGGTTCACACATGAACTTGTTTCCACTAAAAATTCTAAATAGCTCGAGTCATACTGTGAGCTCGGTTAACACAGTATACCTTCATCTACTCAAACTACACTGAAGTATGCTTCCTGGTGGAAATCTTAGTTGCAGTATTAACCCACCTTCCTAGATAGCTTAAGTGGTTTGTCACTAATTGGCAATATGTCTTACCATAGGGTCAACAATCAAAAGCCTCATATTTCTCTTTAATAAAAGCAACCTACATCATCCTAGAATAATCATCAAAGAGTGTGAAATATTTTCTCACCATAGGATGACCTTGTCTTTGTAAGACCTCATAGATATGTATGAGCTAGAACCAATCTCCCTTTAGTATAATTCTTTCTCTAAAAGAAATCTTGGTCTACTGTCCCATAACACATTCTTTACACATCATGTCAGTAGGCTTCACTATCTCTGGAAAATCTCTGGTAGTATTAGTATTATTGATCTTCACAATGTTATCAAAATTCACATAACAAAAGGTGGATATAGTACATGTTGGTTCTGTGTTCAATGCAGAATTTCTAGTTCTGCTTAGGATGGGTCTATTAAGTAGAGAGGTGGTGGTACTTGTGTTGCTCGTCGATCCTCTCAACAGTCTGTGAGTTTTTTCTCATTTTTATGGTTGATGTTGATCTTGTTATTCCTAGTGTGGTTCCTCTAGCAAGGGCATATTGTGTCGGTCATACTCAGGTGACTATCTATGTATTCTCTATTTTGGATTATCAGGTGTAGCAGTCTAAGGTTTATATGGTGGAGGATGGTTGGATACATGTGACTGGAAAACATTCTGAAAAGGATCCTTAATTTGATATGACTCTCCATTCCTAGAAGATGGGAGGTAAGGGAAAAACTTAGCTTTTACTTCTAGTTTGTAGGTTGTGGGCTCATGTTGCTTAAAAACCAAATTTCGATTAGTGTGGTTGTAATGCATATTTTTATACCATGTCTTCTGTCTTGGCTTTTGTTTTGGTTTGGTTGGGGCTTCTATACATTTACTATTAATCTATGGCATATTTTGGTTTGTTGTAGGAGTTTTGGTCCCTCCAAGTCTGTTGTAAGGGGTTTTGGGTCCCCTAAAACCTAATTTGGGATGATTGGATGATTTTTGAATATTGTTTGTGATTAGATGTAAGGGTTTTTGAGTCACCTCAAAACCTATTTTTATCTTAATCCAAGAAAAAACACATAATAAAACCTCTTATGCCACAACCGTCATCTATCTTTGCAACAAAATAACTCACTACTGATGGGTTTAATTGGAACACACTACCTCTTGTTTATGTACTTGATGTGATCATGTTATTTGATTGATCTTTGAACTTGCATTTTTCATCCCTAAATTGCAAATGACATCCCCTATCAAGAATATGTCCAAAACTCAATAGATTATGCTTTAGTTAATCAACAAAAAATACATCATTGGTATTAGTTTTTTCATTGATATTAACATATCCTCTTCTTTTAATCAAAAAATGAGATAAGTATTGTCTCCAAATCCCACCATCATACTTGTTAAGCTACATAAATTTACCTTTACCACTTGTCATATGATGAGAACATCCACTATCTAGAATCCATTTTGATTTCTTTTTCACATATTATTTATCAAAACCATTCTCACTAGAATAGTAACATTCCTTAGGATATTTGGATTTATATAGTTTAGTCTTGTACTTTGGAACTCTATTAGGGCATCTAGAAGAAAAATGACCTATCTTATTACATGAAAAATATATCAAAGGTAACTTGTCTTCATATTTCCCTTTACCTCGATGTTCTCTTTTGGTGACAAGGGCTTCAAGTTCCTTTAATTTCTTTTATTTTTCCTTTATATTTGCTCAATTCTTAGCATATTCTTCCAGATGGGCATGATTACCAGTTCTACTAGTACTTGCACTTTTTGTTAGTATCTTTTCTCTTTATGGACAATAGCCTTAAGTACAAATTCAACTTTAGGTAAAGCATCTTGTAATCTAGAAGTTTCAAATTAAGAAACTTACTAATCAAAGTACCTTGTGAAATCTTGTGTGATTGGTAGGACCTCCTCAATTGAAAAGACCTTGTTACTATATACTAGTGTTAAGGATCTCCAGATATTTGCAGTGATAATGTCTTTAGTAATGACTCCTCTTGAATTCCTAATGCAATAACAACCTATGTTATTCTCTAGACATTTGGTCTGATAGCTTCATCTTCTTGCATCTTCATGTTTTCTAACTTCTCTTTCATATTTTGTAACTTAGTCTACTTGATGTGTTTATCTCCTTTATCTTCTGTTTAAAATGCTTCCTAGATCTCGTGTGTAGAATAAAGCTCCTTAACGTCTGTAAACTTTGCCTCTGATAGTGCACTAATTAAAGCTTCTCTAGAAATCATATTGTAGGAAAATTTCTTCCTTACAACCTTAGTGCTAGATTTGGGTTCATCTTTTGTCTTGATGTCTTCGTTGTTCTTTGTAATCAACCAGTATTCAATCCCTAAGTAAATCAAATGATTCCTCATCTTTTTCTTCCAGTTTTCATAGTTCACACAATCAAATTAAGGATTGTCTTTCATGTAACTTCTCGTTCTAGATCTCCTCAAGCGGTTAATATTTCGTCTCCAACATGACTTGTGCTATTTTTATACAAGTTAATCTAATTGTATATCTTTTTTCATCTTGTCAAAGATGGAGAATTATTTCTTTCTTTTATACTTATTGTTGGAGACACTTCACCAGAGATCATCACTCTTCCCTTAATATATAATAATATAATTTAATAATTTAATTAATTATTATATAATATATATTATATCACTAATAATTATTTGTCATATAATCTTACTATATTATTATAAAAATTATATCACAATAATTATGTTATCAATATAATTATATTAACACAATAATATAAATATGTTATAACCAATTATATTATCTATGTTAGTTGGAAGGAATCCAACCATATCTATAATAACATCAACAAACACAAGCTCTTATACCAATTGTTAGGAATAAAGATGCACACATCACAACTAAGAGGGGATCAATCAATTATGTGCTATATTGATAAACTTTATACTTTTTAACCAAATCAAAAATAAAAGATATAATAGCAAAACGAACAAGATATAAACCAACACCGTAAGACACAAGATATTTGTTCTCAATGAAAACCTTGTTAAGAGAAAAAACCTCAGTGTGGATGATAAACTAGAAGATAATGCACTAGTATAAAATGTCTTTGTTAGAAGACCTGGTTTGGTTAGGAATCAATAGAATACATCTAGTACATCAGTTCCTATTAAAGGATAAGTCCATGTTAAAGGACGGAACCCCCATTAAAAGGTTCACAAACCTATTAGGATTTGACAAAAAGAAAAGGCTCACTACTTGAACACATTGCTCGAAGGGTTAAGGTTAAAGCCACCTTCAAGAGGACTCACTATCCAAAAAGAGAAGGTGAAATCCAACTTGAATGAATTAACTGATGACAACTCAATTGTATTAACAATTCCATTGAAGTGTATAAGGAATAATCATAAATTCCACTCATACCTCTATCAAAGCATATGACCAAATCTTCAACTTAGCTCAAATATCCAACAGCAAGGCTCGCATCTATATTATCTACATACCATGCATTACAAAAAATGCATTACTTTCCTTTATACAAGTTACAACAAGCAATTAGGTCAATGAGTTAGGATTTCCCCAATGCACAAATAATTGCATCAAACAATGCTAAGGTCCACAGGGTACCTATTACAAGTGTATAACAATTATAATTGTTAAAATACACACTATGATTCATAATAATCACTTGCTAATCGTTAATACACGCTAGTGGCTACACTCTACGGTTGGCTCACAAAAGCAATTATCGAAATTATTGAAATGACACACACTAGTAACCAACACAACTCAAGCGAGTCCCAAATGTAACATACTCTAATCCAAGTCTTCTACCATGCATTATTCTCGCACACCATGAATCTAAGTCACAACTAGCTTATACCCAAAACATAGTAACCATTTCTAATATAATTCCCAATAACTAGCTTGTAATTGATTTTCACTAAAACAATTGTAACTCTCAAATTTCAACACATAAAGTGTTGCAACCATATAAATAAGGTCTATACTCACTCTAAAACATATATCCAAGCTCACATACTCAAGAATGCCATACATTGTTTGTATTGCTATGTCTAATAACCTATAACATCCAAAATCATCATTTGTTTAAATAAACCAACATATCTCTGAAATGTATGAACATATGTTGATATCAATAACAAGACTTGAATGTCAACATCCCATACAACAACCTCCCCGATATCCAACAGATTTGGTAGCATGAGCATAACTCTACCATCGGCAATCACAGGATTTTGGGGAGGAACCCCATCCCTCATAGTCCCAAAAGTAGAAGCCCCTCCACCTCCTAAGTCAAGAAGAGAATGACCCATAGCCAAGAGTGGGAGTGAGAATCCAAGGACAACACTCAAATGCCTCCTAGTAGCCCCTAAAGCGCTCATCCTAATGAAGGTCTACAACATGGATGAGGGAGGCAAAGGGCTCGTCATAAAGTCCAAATCGCAACCTGGGAAAAAAATCACAACATATGACATTGTGTAAATATTCAAGTTTGACCTTATACATTTTAAAACTTTTTGGGACCTTGTCTATAAGCTCTACAAGTAAGAAGCTCCATTATTTTATCAATGGGTTGAATCAACTATTCTTCATTAAGAGTCATGGTAGAGAGAAACCCTGTGGGGATTTGAACCTTTGTTGTAGGCACTATGGGCAAGAAGCCCCACCATTTCACCAAAGGGTCAAGCCCTAAAAAGAATTGTACCTTAATTGTAAGCTCTATAGTCAAGAAGCCCGCTACTTCACCAAGTGTTGAAGTCAACAACTCTTCATTGAGAACCACAATAGAGAGCAACCCTATAAGGACTTGAACCTAGGTTGCAAGCACTACAAGAAAAAAACACCACCTTGCCAAAACTTCAAGCCTTTAAGTGTTAGTGTGTCTACTACTCTAGATATATTCTTGAATAGTTTAAAAATATAAGTGATGTCTTATGCTTCAATGATGTTAGTTTTTTTTTTTTTTTTAATGACATATTTTTTTTCACTTTCCTAAACAGTTTGATGATTTGGGCATTTTTTTATCCATATACAAACAATGCAAGTGATCATCATGGAACATATATTCTTGAACAGTCTATAAACATAGATGATATTTTGTGCTTCTGTAGTGTTAGTACTTTTTGTAAATGATATATTTTATTTTCTAAAAAGCTACATTTTCCCACTTTCCTAATGATTATGATGATTTATGATTGGAGTGTTTCTCTATCCATATACAAACAATGCATGTGATCATCGTGAGAATTTGGCAAGTATTTAGTTATTAAATTTTATTAAAAGGCATGTGAGATCTATCACAAATAAAGAAGTCGATAAGGTGTCATCAATATTGTGCACATTTTATTAATTATTTTGGTTTTTTTTCAACTTAATTGATTCCTTTTCTTTACATGAATTTTCAAAAAAGTCATGGGAATTTCTTATCAAAGTACTTATAGCTCAACACTACACACCAACTTTGGAAAGCATTAAATGAAAGAAAAGGATGGGATATGCTTGATACATGTTCACAATGATGGATAACTACATACCATTTCCTTTATTTTTGTAAAAGATTCAAACTTATTAAAAGTTTTCCTCGAGGTGTAAGATTTTTGTTGTTTGAGCCTATTGTTGGTTCAGATATCTTGCAACATTTCACTTTTAAAGTTGATGTGTCATCTCCCACATGGTTTGTGCATCCATTTTTTGGATGCAGGAGGCACTAGAGGATACAAGAGTTTTCATCATACAAAGACTCTCACTAAAAAATGGAGTTTTCATCATACCAAGACTCCCACTAAAAATGGTGCTTTACATCATAAGCTATTTTCCTATGCTTTCTTGCTTTCTTTTTATATTTCCTTGCAGATGATGACATATTTGAATAACATATGTATTATTGCTTTGTAACGACATGTAATTGATTTGATATTAAGCTCAATATGGATTGTCATCTAGAAAGTTAATGAGAATTCATACCCTTCTAAGGATCATCAAACAACTTGATTAAGCTCTCTTGTAGTTTAACATGATTATTGTCAAATAATTTAGGAATCAATGATTCAGGAGTTTTTAAGTCTCATAACTTGAGAGTTCAACTCAAGGTTGCATCCTAAGGGTTACAATGTAGCATAATGGAGAGCTTCACTTTGATTTTGTATTTGTTTGTTCAAAAAGACATCTCAAAAAATGTGTATTTGTTTAATATGATTTGTAAATTTTCTAGTGTGGACCTTGAGGGAGATTCCTTGGTGCTAGGTACAACTTGAGCTTTTGATTGTTGTAGGAACAATGTAATAAGGGGAGAATTAGTGTGACATTTAAGTACATACGACTTTTACAATATGGTTTCCTACTGTTACATAGTTAAAGATAGAGTAGTTGGTCACACTTGTATGAATATGATTCACCTTCATTCAATAATAATTAGCCAAAATTTTATCAACTATTCACTCTATTGCAAAGGAGCAAGTTGATTTATACACTTCATACAATCAAGAAATTCAATTGAACTTCAAGTCTATTGCAGATTTATTATCAATAACATTATTAATATTTTACTTCATGAGCATCACCTCAAGCCTCGAAGTGATATCCATGGAGAGGTTTTTATATGTAAGATAATTTTCCCGCTCTAGCATTTGTAATATGTTTTGTTTATGTCCTTGTGAGGGCACACACTCAACCTTATCATTCTCCTTGTGGAGGTAAGAATACTAACATAGAGTTTGATTTGACCAATCCCCTATACAACATCATCATTTTCCTTTATTTTCTATTCACACAAGTCCAAGTTTGACAAAATGATATGTACAAGAAAAGCAGACATTAACAAATATTTCTAGACTTCAAACAAAACAAATTGCCAAGACTAGTTTTTAGAAGACATTATTGACCATGGAATCAATATTTCTAAACATCAAATAGACAAAATTATCAATACTCTAGTTTTTTGAGAGATGTTGTTGACCACGATGTTAGCACAAGATGTCTCAAGAAATTACTTTAAGGTTCTTTACAAGCCAAGTGTTAGTCATACAAGATTAAAAACTAAAATTGCAATACAAGAAATACCTCATCATTTTGCATGGTTTTAAGAAGGAAATGAAATCAATGTCTTTAAAATTAAATAGCAACAAAACAAAGGTTTAGGCCTCAACAAAAAAAGGCCAAAAAGGCCATTTACAAATAGGTCAAGAATATATATCTAATAATACACTAGCAAGGCAATTGGTAAACCACATCAAGAGTGGACAAACAACTCACCCTCAACATAGGAAAGAGAATAAGGAACTAAAGAACAATCTTTCCTACATCAATGAACAATCATCTAATTAATATTATCACTAGGATCCCCACCACAAGGAATAAGAAGTGAGCAAATCCTCTTTGTGAGACTGTTAGCACGAGGGAAAATCAATGTTGATATGAGACATTCAATTAAGCTTTCCATTTGAGAGGTTTAGTTCTCCGTGTTCTAAATTAGATACATCCCATCTGTTTCTTGATAGTACATGACACTATGGACCAAAAGAGACAACATAACAAGTGGAGAAAATCATGTATTTTTCAGTAACATGGTTCTAAACAATTTCATTGCCCCTTAAAAGCTAAGGGGTAAGTTGAAATTTGTTGTTGACAAGAGGCATTGTCAAAATAATGAATACGTCAAACTTCTATTACACATTAGTGATGAATGTGAAGTGAAGAAACCAATATCAACAAATGCAATTAAGTATCCTTCAAAGGATGTGAAAGTTTCAAAAATGAAAGTGCAAAGAGTGAAGAAGATTTTATTCCAATTACAAAGGAGAAAGGTATAGAATTTTTTATTATATTAAAGATGTTATGTAAATAGAAGATATGAAAGCAAAGAAACAATAGAGGGTGAAAAATGTGAACCAAATAGTGGATTGGCATCAAGCTCTAAATAAAAAAAGTTTGACACATTTTAAACAAGTTGTTTACACAAAACAAGGTCATTACATAAATATCTAGTGTAGTGGAGGAACTAGTGCAAAAAAATAAAAAATAAAACAATAAAAAAATCTTAGCAATAAATGATGAATTCCTAAAGACTAACTTGCAAGAGTTGGCTCTTTTCAACCAAAGAAGAGTGATGTAAGACTTATGAAAGCCATCATTTTACCTTGCAACAAGCTTAGAATTTTCCCAAATCATGGTTTTAAATTAATTTCAAATTCTTGCATGTCATTAAGCTAATAAGATGAAAAAAATAGTCACACAAGATATGTCTTCAAATAACTATCAAATTACAATAACCAAGCAAATAAGCATGCAACCATATTTTTTAAGTCAACTTTCAAAAGTACTAAATTTTGTCAAAAATGCAATACTTAGATTTATACTTAAAAGTGAAATCTAACTGATGGCAGTTTATAGTTTTTGATATTCTAAATAATAAAACATGATGCTTCTCCTTACAAAAGTACAACCTACCAAATGTTAAAACAACAAACCAAAACATTTGGTTAGAACAAGGTCAAAAACAAACCCTTAACAATAAATAAGTATAGCTAATAAACCACATCAAGAGTGGGTATACAACTCACCCACATCATGAGGACAAGAATGAGAGATTGCAAAGTGGTTTTTTCATCTACAACCTAGGCAATGCTTTTAGTAATGCCCCCATCTTAGCGGAAGGTTGTAGCTCAAGCGCCAAAGGGAGGAGCATATTGGTAGCTACAACAATTAGGGTAAGCTACAACAATTAGGGTAAGTGTCAATGGAGAATAAGAGGACCACGCTAGTAGCGAGAAGAATTAGATCCATTGGGTTTGAAGAAGCCAACTCAATAACAATATCACCTTGTGTGAGTAATTATCAACTCATGGAGAATCAAAAGAAGGAAGATTCAAATACTCAATCAAATAATCACCATTTGCACCCTTACACCATGTGGTAGCAGCCTTAACAACTCAAAAGAAAGCAATTTGTAGACAAATGGCTAGTAAAGAAACATTGCCAACACTGAAAGGTGAGACCCTCATAATCCAACAATTTGATTCATTGGACTATTCCCATCCATAAGAACCACATCCCTAAGAAGGGTGTAGAGAGGTCAATGTCAACTAGAATGTGAACAAAAGTAGTGAGCCACATTGTTGTCATAGCCTCGTACACCTTAAAAAAATAGCTAATAGAGCTACTAATGGTCTTAGAGCAAAAATTCTCCCAGAAATGAAGGGGAAGATTGAGAAGACAACCTTACATTGGACACATTGAGCAGTTAAATAAAAGGATTTAGGAACCATCTAAAATCATGCTAAGGAAGTTCCTTTAACTAGTTTTAAATGAGAGTATATTCATATAAAAGAACGTTGGCCCTTATCAAAAAGGTCGTTTAAAAACATATCATTAACAAGACACTAACAAAACAAAACAAAAAAATGCAAATAACCCACCTCAAGAGTAGGTCGTCACCAACCCCGTTGGAGGAGAATTAGAGACTGGAGAACATTTCTCTTAGGAGGAGAATAATAAGAATAAAACTAGTGCATTAAACAAAACAGAATAATTGTTTAACAAAAACAAAGGCAGGCAAGCCAAATAAAATGGCATGCCATAAAATTCTCAACGAAATATGAGAGCATTTACAAGCAATCTTGTGTATCGATGGTGACAAATTGAAAAATAACCTTGGAAATGATTTGGTCAATTCAGGAGTGAGATGATCTTAGAAAATAGTTGGACATGATTCCTACCACCGTTTCTATGCCCGACATGGAAATTATAAAATAAATAAAAAGCTAAAACCAATTGCTTCAGACTATAGTTAAAGTGGTTGGATGCTGTGCTCCAAAGCGTGGCGGGGAATCCTCCAGATACTAGGGAAGATAAGGCTTTTCAGATATAAGTTTTGCAATCAATCTAATACTTAGAAACAGAAACCTGCATGCTTTTGTAACTCCTGCAGGAATGCTAATGAGTAATTGACAACACAAGATGGACATGGTAAGAACCGAGTGTAAGACCCAGAGCTAAAAGATATGGAAGCAAATGAAATAAGGGTGCATTCCTCTAAATACACGAGGATCAATCAGGCTAAAAGAGAACAACACTAGGTGCAGGCATATACGGGAGTCAAAAATGGTATTCTGCCACATCAAACGTAACAAAGACGCGTACTTTAGAACAGTCGGGATAAGTTTAAAAAATCGCCAACCATAAAAGAAGCCGTTAGAACTGTCAACTGTACAATATAACTTTGAAATTGAGTGTTAAAAACAAACTGAACCCTTGGTATCAACAAACACGAATGCCTTCGCATCAATGTAGATTGTACACAAAATAGAATCATAGAAGAAAAGTTGGAATGTTTGATCACCGTGTCTAAGAGTTTATAATACAATTACCACAAAAAATAAATAATCGTGTCAAAAAGGCTTGAAATGATATATAAATAGTAATAGAATAATTACAATAAAATAAGCACCTAATGATAATGCTAATTCTTGATAGATTAACTTATTGCTGCCAGAGAATCTAATTGTAACAATTTTCACAGAAGAACGTCCCTTGACACTCAATATAATTCCCCACCAAACGCATAGCATCCTCAAGTTCAACCTGTTCCCTGTACCAACCCTATACTGAACACAACTTTGAAGTATATACATAGAAATTTCAATGCTTCAAACAAATCAAAATCTGGGAGAGCAAGAAGTTAACATCAACTATAATAGGTTTCCCCTAGGAGCCATAATGCTAGCCTCAGTATTTATTCTCTTGACATGCCGTCTTCATTTTGCATAAGCCCAGCTGCTCTTGTTCAATGAGCATGGAATTCAAGTTTTGCTAGATGAGGTATCTTGGTTCACATTTTACAGGTCTTCTATTGATGTATTCATTCATTTTGCTGCAGAACACTCATCACCAAACCTGTCCAAACCATTGTTAGCTGGATCATTTCGTTTATAGCAGTTGGGCATCATCCTTTTAAAATTGGAGCATTGCTAATACCACCCTTGCCGCCTTCTAGATTCGATAAATCTTCTTAGTACCAGTTTTTTGTGCTCACCATAAGCACATTCAATATTTTGAATTTTGCCTGCAAGATTCATGTAACTGGGTTGATCACTTGTGTATTACATCAGCTCTTCAGCCTAATGGTTTCTCTGCCGTAAACAGTGCCTTAATATTTCATATGTAATAATTCAAGTCTCAACCAGCTTTAATTATTATCAATTGGAGGATATACTAAGTCTTCAAAATGGCCCACACCAGTGATAAATCATAAGTTCATGTTGTAAGCACCTAGATGGTCTGAGTTCAACTCTTTTTCAATAAACATGCTGAAAATTAATTCCTACAAGCAGGCAGAAAGTCTGTAACATTGTTGTGGGACATATTAAAGGATAGGTAACCTGACAAAGCCAATCTTCTTTGCCTTTCACAGACTAGGTCAATCTTCAAGTAATGAGTATTTTGATTCTTTGAAGTCTTAATAATTTTGTACACTAATATAGAGCACAAACGTCTTCCTCTATTAAAAAAAAAATGTCACAAGCATAATATTTATTCTAAAATCTATAATATTATCTGGAACAAAAAGGTATTAATAGGAAACCGCTTCACAAATTCAGGAAAAATGTATCGATTGTGATAGCATTACAATAATATGGTGACAGCAATTTAATGATGATCTTAAGTCCTGACATAAGAAAGCCTCATCTTTTGGTGATGAGAGATGCAATGATTGTGATTATAGATCTTCCTCATGCAGAGAACAAGGTATGTGCATCAAATTTAAATAGTATTAAGGTTAATGTAAAAAGAATCTAGTGTTCCACAGCTGTGTCCTAAAATACTATCTTTACCTCAATAAAACAGTTCACATCTTTCAAGCACTTCTGAAGCTTTCTTGAACCCTAAAAGTGGTAGTAATTCACAAACAACTCTTCTACTGTCATCATCAAAAGTGGCCAATATACCTCCGGCTCCAACTACGACATTCCAAGAGCTGCAATGTACCATGGCACTAAGAACAAAAAGGCAGGGGGATAAAACCCTTAAAGAACAGCATCAATCCATCAAAGAATGCAAAGGACACATAACAGTGCAAGGGTGTTGCCAATTCACACCTTGCAACAGCATAGCTCTGAAGTATTCTCAAAATTACATTTTAGAGGTCAAACTCAAACCGGGTGCAAAATTCTGTACATAAATTAGATTCCTAAACTGCTTAAAATGACATTCTATCATTTGGAATCTATCCTCCAAGCCGTAGATTATCACCAAACTTCAACGGTACCATCCTGCAAGACTATTAAAATGAAAACAGAAGTGAATAAACCTTGTATGGATAACATCTTAAAATTTACATACTTTAGATAAAGCCAATTTTTTTGTTCTTACACTGCTCGAATACAATAGAGGCAGCTTGATAGAGCATATCAGACTCCTCTGCCACTCCTAAGGCGAACTCTTCCTCTTGTGCTGCTGCACCTGCCATATATATCATTTCCTCTGACTCGGCCATTTTCCTTGCAGCAGCCATGGAAGCTTCATTTATTGGATCATCCATGTAGTCACTTGTCATGTTAGAGAGTTGATATGAACTATCAGATGCAGACTCAAAAATTGCAGATTTCGCATCTGCTATAGAGGATTTAAGCTTGTAATTTTGAAGAACCTGCAGATGAACAAAAAAAATTCATAGGGACCTCTCATGACAGGCACAAAACTCTCAATATGCAGTGCCTGGCCTTGTCAATGTTTAAATGGCACAGGCCAGGTATGGAATATAAATAAATAATTCATCACGTCTCAGTATGCCCATGCTATCTTGTACCATAAGCAATACAATACAGTTACATACACAAAAAGTACTCTTTAAATTATTTGAATTTGGTTGGCTGGCTGCCACAGACCATAAATGATCTAAGAAATATCAGTTTCTTGCAGTCATGTGATAACTTTGTCACACTGTTATGCTGGTTTTTCCTTTCAGTGCCAATGTTTGTTAGGTAGATGATATTAGAGATTTCAGTGAGGTGGGTTTTTAGCACAGTAGTTACTGTGGAAGCATGACCCAGTTGCATGGACGTAAATTCCAGGATGCTTTCAAAATTTAATACACTGCAAATTTTAACAAAGTACATAGTCCCACCCCAAAAGAACTATGAAAATTTGACATAACTAAACTATCCGCAGATCAGCATGATCTAGAACCATAAATAGAATTTCAGAATTTCTCAGTATGGCCTCCCTAATGTAGTTGCTCATTTTCCTTTCTCCTGTAGGGTCCTGTTTAACAAGAAAACCAGTTTATTTCATAAAAACGATACTAACAAAAGGGACTATATATATATATATATATATATATGGGTTCCAAGGAAAATAATTTTTGCCCTATCTTTATAATTCAATAAGCCTTAGTCTGTCAGCCCTAGCTACAGGTTGTTTGCCTTTTCTTCTGTGTGTGACAGCATTTGGTGCTTGCAATTAGCAGATAGGGGGCTGTCTTGTGATCTGCATCAGCATTTCTTTCTCAAGTCTCTGTGCTGCAGGTTGGAGCAGGGTGCCGTAGAAGAGGGCATTTTCTTTCTTTTTACTGTCTTTACTCATGGAAGTGCCTGGTGCATCTGTTGATTTGCTATTTCATGATGTATTGACCGGGTTTGACCCATCCTCATCTTTGCACGAGAATGCAGGCTTCTTGCCAAATAAAGCCACGGCTCGCATGGGAATTCCTTATAGTGAGGGCTTTCGTCTTTCGATGGTTAATAATATGTCAAGAAAGAGCCAAAAGATCAGCCAGTCTTAGTCATCCAAACAAGGACTCTGTGGAGGAGGATGTCAATCACATGGCCTAGCCATGCATTAAATTTATGACTCATACTTCCCTTGCTTTTCTATAATCTTGGGTACATCAGACATGGAACACTGAGGGGAACGTGGATGTAACACTGGCAACCAAAAAAGGAAATTCATGTTGATATTTTCTTGTTCGGTGGCTAAGTAGCCTTCAGGGATGAACCTTACTTCTATAACCGGGTTGACCTGTTCATTACGCCATGGAATTCTGGCCTAAAGAGTAGCTCCTTTCAATGGTGCCGTGTTGGTGTGGCTCCCTTGGTTCACTCTAAGGTTCTGGGAAAATGGCATTTTGCACAAAATTGTTCTGCTACTTGGCAAGCCAGTAGGTCTGTTGCAATAGATGCTGGAAAAGGGTAACTTCTTATGCTAATGTGTTTGTTGAAATTGATTTAAATAATTCATTACTAGATTCTTTGGAAATCCAGCTTGAATCCTCCTCATGGATTTAGCAGCTAAATTATGAATCTCTTCCATTCCAGTGTCAGTTTAAACTTTACAACGAGAATGTGTCTTTATTCAGGAGACTAAGCATCTAGTGGATGGCATGATTAACATTACTTAAAGATTCTGGTGGAGGGACCAATGTCAGTCACTATATTGGAGCTCATGGTATTGCTGAGGGTATCACCTAGCTATGGGACCCCGACAAGGTCTCCCCTTCATGGTGGATCCATAGCAGATACTCTCTTTCCAAGGTTTCTTCTAGCTTTCAAGATGGGGAAATTATTTTATTTACCAATGTGTATACTCCCACAGATCTTCCTAGTAAAGGAAGATTTGGTCACATATCTGGTATGTTAACACCATATCCTGTTTATTTCCTTATCTTGGAGGGAGACTTTTATGTTATTGCTAGTTTAGAGGAAAAGAGGGGGAGAGTATATGGACTGGAGCCTTTTTTCTCTCTTTTTATATATACATCCTCTTTCTCAATTTGTTGGACATAAAGCCTAGTGAGGGCTTGTATACTTGGAATGACAGGAGATGTCGCTTGGATACTACTTTAGATAGGTTGGGCGAGATTTAAATTCTAACATTTGGTCAGAAAACAACTAGAGTTTTAGTCTAGAGATTCTAGATTGGATTGAGTCAGAACACTGTCCTTCAAGAAATCTAGCTATAATTTAGCAACCAGGAGAGGTTTTTAGTACGACTAGAATTGTAGCTAGAGCCCAATTTAGCAACCAAAAGTGTCGTCTTGTGGTTGCGAAAGCCCTCTCTGCAGGACACTATGATGGATTGGTGGAGACGAGGTAGGCCTGCTTATGGCACAGCTATATTCTCCTTTGTAAATGATGGCAATCCATGAAATATCAGCTAAAGAAGGCGGGACAAACAGTGCTTTGAGAACATCTTTTTGAGGCTAAGTCAACTGCTCAACATCTTGATGTCATCACTTGTCAAAATAGAGATTATGGTTATACGAAAAAGTCTTTTAGGGAAGAGATTTTGGTTATTTGCGGGAGAATTTTTAGAAACAAAAATGGGGAATTGATCGGCTCCAGGAGAGTGACAGAAACATGGCTTTCTTTGTCAAAGCCAGAAGACATGGGAATATGATCTTTATTATATTTTTTGGGCATCCAATGATCTTCTTTTCAGGATATCTCAAGGGAGGCCATTCTTACCTATCCTGCTTTATTATCAGAGGTCTCTCTCCTTGCCATGGATGGAGAAACTAATTTTGGACTGTATTCCTTATGCTCTTCTTTATCGTCTTTTTTTGACATCCAATTATACTCTTTTCAGGATATCTCAAGAGAAGCTATTCTTAACTATCCTGCCTTGTTCTCAGAAGACTCTCTGCTTACCATTGATGAATAGAAACATATTTTGGACTGTATTCCTTCATTAGTATCTAAATGAATGAGATGCTGAGTAGGCCCACTTCTTTGGATTAATTGGTGGGTGCTGTTTTTCAGATGGAGGGGAAACTTGCCAGTAAAGATGGTGTTCTGATGGAATGTTTTGAAGAGTGAAGGAAATCTACCAAATTTGATCTATTTGGATGTAGCACAAAACTCACGAAGTAACAAGCAGATCCTGAGAGCAATTATTTCCACTTTCCTTGCACTTATCCCCAAAGAAGGTGCTAACTCTTTAGATCAGACCCCATAACTTTCTGTACTATGGTGTATAAAATCATCTCTAAGGTGATTATGGAGAGGCTTAAGTCATGTCGTAATAGGAATATCTCTAATGAGAAGGGTGGATTTGTTGCTGACAAACAAATCTCAGATGGGGTGGTCATTGCTGTTGAGGTCATTCACTCTATGGCGAATTCCAAGGAGAAAGCTATGTTCATTGAATTGGACATGGCCAAAGACTCGACCAAAGCAAATGGTCACTTCTCCAAAAAATGCTCTTCACTTTTGTGTTTTGATCAAAGTAAATTGAATGGGTGATAAGCCATGTTTATTCCACTTATTATTTTGTGTAAATTAACCGCAAGTCTTCTGCCTTGCTTGGTGCTTTGATGGGCCTCAGGCAGCTTGACCATCTGCCACATGCACTCGTTCATCATCATGACTGAGGGTTTAGAAAGATTTCTAAAGTCCAAGGTGAGACAAGGTGTTATTCAGGGAGGAAATTGGGGCAATAGCCTAGCCTCCTCTTCTCACTTAGACTTAGTAGATGACACTGTTTTTGCTGGGTGTTGCATGAATTAATGTAAGTTTGGATTGGCCAACTTCAGCCAGTCTTTGGATATATGCCCGGCTGCTTCAGATCAGCAGATTAATAAGGGGAAAGTCTTCTATTTTTTTGTTCAATACCCTCCTCTCATTCAATCTAAATTTGCTAGAATCCTCATATTTCAGATCCATGTTCTCCCTTTTGTTTACTTGGGTTTCCTCTCTCTTCTGGCTCATTGACTAGGGGTACTTGTTAAATTAGTTTGTCTAAGTTCTGTGCGAGGGTTTGCCATTGAACTCTCAGGTTGATTCCTTTTGCAAGAAGAGTGATGTCTTTTAATTCTATTGTTGAAGAGCTCCTATTTGCAGAAAATTGGTGCAAGTTGCTCCTTTAAGCTTCTTTAGAGAGTTGGATTATCTCTCACTAAGCAATTCTTACGGGCTGGCAATTTGGAACCATTGAAGTGGTGTCTTGTTAAGTGGGCAAGTATCTGTAGACCAAACCAAGCTGATGCAGTTGGTCTGTGGCAAGCTATCCTCCACTGGGCAGGCTTTGGCTACTAAGTTTGATGCTCTAATCAGGATCAACCTTGGGCCAAGATCCTATCCTCAAAGTATCTCAAGGGTGTAGCAAGTGGAGATGTACTCAGGCTCTAACTATCAGTTAAGGGCTCTATGTTTTTGGGCACCCTTACGTAGAGGGTCAAGTTAACTAAGCAGACGTTCTAGATTCATCATACGGGTCTAGATGCTCTTTTTTGGTATAATTATTGGGATGGGCTCCCCCCCCCATCATGTCTGTCTGCCCGCACTTAAGGCTCTTTGTCATAGCTTCTTGGAGGCAGGTTGGACTTGGGTAGAGGACTTCAAAGTTACTGAAAGCTTCGGATAGGTGATGTGTTTAAATGGAAGGAATCTTTTGGGTGACCACTGCAAGGCTCTGTGGAAGATCGAGCAGAATTATCTCGGATTTTAGCAGGTAGGTCCTGCAGTTCTTTGACAGGTTCTAGCTTTGGGTGCTGATCCTAGACGGGCATTCATGCATTCATCTGAAAGCAAGTCTGCATTCATGCTCCTGTTGCTCGGTTGACTTCTGGAGGACTATGGGAAAATCTCCTACTCAAGCATTCTTTCTGCAGGTGGTCTGGCACATCAAGTCCTCTTGCATCCATTGACACATTTGGTGTGAAGGAACCACCAAAATCTTGAGAGAAAGACTTCGGTTGTTCAACAGATTTGGCTGAGGATTTTATGTATAATTCAAGTGTCTTCTAATATTAAATGCGAGGTGTTATCCCCTCGGATAAACAAGTGAGATAATTCAAGAGTCTTCTAATATTAAACGTGAGATGTTTATCCCCTTGGACACAAGTGAGATGGAAGTGATGCAAAACTTAGGTGTTGATGTTAATGATTTGAGGTGCTCTACAAGGAGGAAATGTATAACAATATGTAAACCCAGCAGGAGGATCCATGGTCTCCTCATGCAGTTGTTTCAAGACTAATGCTGATGGTTCTTCAACAGAAGAACAAGGCCATCAGGCTGACACTCTTATGTAAGCCCTTGTTATGTTTATTTCTCTTGAAAGGGATGGGCCCTTGGCCATCAGACGGGCAATCTTATCAAGATATTCTGATCAGTAATGAAAAAGAACTTGAGGATGAGAATTGGCAGTTGGCTTCAATGGTTCAACAGAATCTAAGGCTGAGTATCTCAATGGAGTTTGTTTCCTTTTTCCATATACTGAGGGAGATGAATAGGTCGGCTGATTGTCTGGCTAAATGGGCTTTAGAGCATTTTCACGATTAGAATATTAATGATTGGGAGCATTTGTCTCCTGAGTATTCCAAATGTTTAATTTGATTCCTGAGGATTTGCCTGTCTAATGGAGTGTTTTGTTTGGGTGTGCTGGTGGTTCCAGTTTTTTTAGCCATTTGGAGCAATTGGGGATCTTTTATTTGGCATCGTCAGCTGTTTGTTTAATTTGTGTTGATGGCTCTTGCATGCCAAGTTCTCCTGTGAGTTTGGGGCTCGGTGGCTCACTTGTGGGTTTATTTAATGGACTGGCCAGTAACATTTGCTTCTTTGATTAAATTATTTTTACATCTTTATCCCAAAAACAAGTCCAATAAACCAGAAAAAGTGTCTTGATTGATGACACTAAAAGGTAACAATATTCTCTTATAATAATTCTTGACACATATTGTGGGGCCAAAAATAAGTAAATAAAAAATATTCTTTAAGGTACCAACCTTAACAATTTTATCCTGTGTAACCAATCGCTTTAGCTTTGAACTCAATTGTCGCCTGAAATTTGGAGGCACTTCATGTTGTTGCTGGCAAAATATTTAATAAAATATCAAAACAAAGAGTAACAAGAATTGTGCCAAATGTGTTCAAACCTATGAATACAATAATACACTAATTATGTAATCATGACACAGAACCATCTAGAATACATCCAAAAAAACACATATAACAAAAACTATCTGATGGAATAACAATTAAATACTTAGATGTTCCCTCATCCCACGGCAATAAACACATGGTTTTGTGCAAGCTGTGAATTCATGTGCTGAAATTTACTTTTAGCGATGGGGAAGACGTGAAGTGATTTATATTTCTAATCCGAGTCATTAACAGTTGTAATAGGCAACACTCCACTGCCGGATCTTTCACACTTAAGAAAGAATAAGAATAAAATATGCAAACAAACATGGATTGACTTTAATTTACATAAATATTGCATAATGACAAACATCTATGTTGCTGAATCAAGTATGGGTACCAGTACAATCACATGGTTCAATATACCAATACAGAATTTTTGGGGGTGTGGGTGCATTGGGTGCATCCAAACCCAAAAATATATATATATATATAATAGTATACATAAATATAGAGTCAGATAGAATATACATAATCATATATAATTATTATATTTTTTTATGTTACAATATAGTTTATACTGTATATTATATTGTATTTAATATTAATATTTCAATTTGTCAATAGTGACAAGTTGTGATGGTCAAATTGTTTTTCTTTTTGACCGGTAAACTAATAGATTATATTGTATTGATATCAAAAAGAGAGATTACACGAGTTGCTTGCCGCAAGGGCACCATCCAGCCTGGAACTAGCCCAAAACACACCATGCCACAATCTAAATCCAAATACAGACTCCTGATATTACATCGACATCACAAGCCATACTGGCCAAAATGTGATAAAACGTGACAGAAAACTGGAAACAAGCACCCACACCCACAAAAGAGACCAACACATGCAATCATTTGAACCAATTTGCAGCATCTTCTCGAGAAAAATTGGGAGGCCAACACCCAGCATAGGCTTTGTCTTCCTCCCACAACCTCTTGCCTGAATGAACGACTCTGCCCATTCCTCCAACAGCAATACATCAACCCCAGACCGCTCGACGTCCTGTTCCACAGGCTCGCCACCCCATACCGTGCCTGACCCACATGCCATCTTGGATGGAAGCTGACAACATATCAGAGGGCGCCCAAAATCATCCAAAGGGGCATTAGATTTTACAGCTTGCGGAAACATGGCTCAGCCCCAAGGCCATGGGCCTGAATCAATGAATGAGGAAAGGATGTGAGCCTCCACCATTCAGTACGTGCCACCAGAAAATGGACCTCCGGAAGGTCAGCTGTAGACCAAATCAGGAGGGGCTGAAGTTCATCCAGGCCACCACAAATCATGTGCCATCATGGTTTATATCCCATTGGGATGAGGTCCCCCATTTGTGGCCTCTACGGTTCACAGCTCTGGGTCAAAGTGTTCACCACTCTTTAGAAAAAATATTAATATTTCAATTTAGTCATACAGACGAAATATTTAAAAATAATAATTTGTAAAATCACATAATTTAATATATTTTAGAAAATTGTATATACTACTATATAATTATATTTTTATTCAGTAATATACATAAATTATATGTATTTATGTACACGTAATAGTTAATGAGTTAATGATAATATATTCAATAAAGTATATTAAATATACTCATCAAAGTATCCATACAAGATATCTGCGCATTGCATTCATCGAAGTCCCATATAATGCCAATGGTATAATTTGCAGAGACCATTCATCAAAGTATAATACAATTGGTTATCGACAATTTTAATGAGTCACTTCAGCCATGTTTGAACAGTCCATCATAGTTCATACAAGATCATTAGGAATAAAACCCTAATCCATATATTGAAATATTGCAGATCTATCTGCAATATTTCAACTTATCGTGCACAGTTTCATGTATCGACAAACTGTATCAAGTTCTTGTGCAGAGAAGTTTTAAAATATTGTTGATAGTTTTGGAAGTTATCGGCGATAAATCGCCAATTTATTGCCTGTGGTTTCAGTATAGACTGCTGTGACAACCTAATAAAGAGCAAAACGTATTTTTTTGTTTGGAAAAACAAGAAGGGAAAGGAGAGACAGGGTTTGGAGGAGAAAGGAGGTCATTTGCTGTGCTCTAGAGTGATTTCTTGTGGATTTGAAGACAATTTGCTTACAGTTTTACAAAGACAATTTACTATTTTTAGTTTGCTTCAAAGTTCAAGCATTCAATGTATTGGCTATGAGCCATCAGCATTCCACACAAGGATGTGATTTTGTACATTATTCACATTATATATGTATATATATGTATATATATGTATATATACTTTCCACATGAGGATGTGATTTTGTATACTATTTGCATTATATACATATTACTCGTATGGAATGTTGATGGCTCATAGCCATACATTGATTTCAACTTGTTTGTTTTGTTTACTCATTTACTGACTCAGTAGAGGCATCTCCTTAATGAATTTGCAAAAAAAATGCATTTCTAAATAAATTTAAGCAATTTTTAAGCACCTGTTGAGAAGTTTCTGGCTTATCTCCTGATATTTTCAATCTCTTGTTTTTTTGCCCTCGGCCACAAATTGCTGATAACAATAATTTGAACTATGCCCTAATCATTGGTATGGATTTAATGACCTCGGTATAAAACTGTAACTGATAGCTCTATTGCCTTAGGCCCAAGATGATAGATATCCTATGAACTGACCTACATATCTCATTTCAGATATGCACCTTATTGCTTCTATAGGGCAAAAAGAATATAATAAAAAAGCCCAAAATCATGTTTGTGGATAGAAATGTTAGAAATTCAATCTGGAATCACCATGTCATCACTGAAGATGGCCAAGTTCACCACGTGAAATTCACAAATGTTTGATGCTGTAGACTTTGAACCCTGGTCAAATCTATAGGAGATTTGAACACTGATCTGATTCTATATTAAGATACCATTATAATATTTAGTTTATAATAGTCATTTAAATGGTTTAATGAGTTTTTATTGACTTTCTATTTTGTTAGTCAATATTTAGGATCTTTCTATACTGTCTTTGGTTCTCAATTGTTTCTGTTATAAGAATGATCTTCTATAATTTCTTATACAAGGAGTATTCCTCTCCTTTGTTTATTGAATAACAATCAAATCATTTTATGATATCAGAGCATGGGTTCCCTTCTAGAAAATTTATTTTATAAATAATAATTCTGGTCTTTACCTAAAACTTTTGAGGAAATGTTTAGAAGCTTTTTGCTCGATATTTTTAAGAACAAAATTGTGGGTTGTGTCTGTAGAATTGAGGACTTTGATTGACAAAAGTTTTTGGTTGATTTTACTGAATAAATTGAGGGTTTCAAGAGTTGCAGTTTGAGTGAGGGTTTGCCTTCTACTAGAGCACATAACGGGTTTTTTTCACTGTAGTTTATGTTTTTCCTGTTCACATGACTGTACCTGCAAATGGTTTTTTGATTGTTTTTTCTTTAAAAAGGCATTTTTTGTTCGTTAGTGCAATTTTCTGCACCCATCGATATGTTCTTAGGCCTCGTGACATCTTTGAAATGATCGCGCCTAGTGTTTTTTCTGTGCTAACTGCACGATCTCTCCGTGTCCGGGCATCGGCAGTTTTAACCACACCACAATATTAAATTTCCAGTCCATGATAATTGTAAATGGTGCTTCTTGCTTCAACAGTGAGCAATTTTCTAACATCAACTTTTCAAATCACACTCTGAGATCCATCATCAAGATGAATAAGAGAGCATAAAGAGAAGAGTGTGATTTGAAACGTTGATGCTATAAAATCTCACAGTTGAAGCCAGAAGCATCATTTATAAAGTTTTTACTGCATGTCAAGTGCATGCAACTGGATCTTTCATTTTCTGCAGCTCTTAGTGGAAAATGTGGCAGGTTGTGGTATTTTTTCTAAAGAACCAGCAGCATTTTTATGACCCTCTGTCTGCTCATCAGTTTGCTCACAGCAGCTAGGGTTTCTGCACTTTGGCTTGAAGATCTTGTCAACCCTTTGTCACCCGCCATCTTTCTTTTATCTTAATGAACATTTTGGCTTGAAGATCTTGTCAACCCTTTGTCACCCGCCATCTTTCTTTTATCTTAATGCACATTTTTTTCAAACAAAAGGACATGGTATTTTCCGTGCTTTTAGCAGTTGTTTTTAATCATGGTTTTCTTTCCCTCTTGTAGCAATCAACCCTCTATTTTTGTGTGCCTACGGATTCTAGGGCACACATGGTATTCTTGTCCAAAAGCTTCTGATTCATCTAGAGTATTTTTTGCAGAAAGAAAGGGTTATTTGCCTTGAGTTTGCTTCTTTTTTGGGGAAAACAATTGAGGTTTCTGCAAATTACTTCACCATAATTTACCCAAAAAACAAAGTTTCCAACAATCTGCAAGGGTTTTCTATTCCTGTAATGGGTTGCTGTTCTTTTGACAATTTTCATAACATCATCGTTTCTTGCACCTGGTTTTGAGCTGCACCCAGGGTTTCTAGGGTGCACAATGTTCTTCTGCAATTGCTTTTGATATTTTATGCCAAAAATTCATGGCTATTGCTGGTTTTTAAATGTTTGGCAATGGGTTTTCAAATATCAAAACCATGAAGGTTTTATAACAATTTTTTCAGAAATCGTGAATGTTAAAAATTTTGCACTTGCAGTTTTCTGCCAAATTTAATCAACAAATATCAAAAGTATATAAGAAGCTAAATTTTTCTTTTTTTTCATGCCTCTAGATAGCAGAAGTGATGACTTCATTGTCCAACATCAGTGGCAAGAAGAAAACATGGATCAATGAGTTTGACACAAAAACTACACAATTAAACCCGGATAGCAGTATCGCAAGAAGAAAACCATCACAGTTGGTATCGAAGATCATGGGTTGTATCAGCTACTTGTATAAAATTTCACAACAAATGTTATAGTTAGTAGAATGACCCTTATGGGAGGGTATAAGAGTTTTATAGTAACGTTTAGCTTATAAAGGTCATCTTAGTCATTTAATTAGTTTTTAGTAAACTTCTGTTCTCTCAGTCAATCAGCCTGCATTTAGTATCTTTCTATTTTGTCTGCAGTTTCCAATTGTTTCTGTTATGGAAATATCTTCTGTAATTGCTAGTACAAGCACTATTCCTCTCTTTTGTTTATTAAATAACAATCAATTATGATTGTGATGTGAATATCAGGATTTAACTGTGTGATTTTGAGTCAAACTCGATGACCCATGTTTCATGAGTAGTGATTCAACATGAATCCATCTCTCATGAGAATAAATGGAACACTTAGCACTCATTGGATCTAGGTGATGCTCACAGGGGTGAAGCACCGGGACTTCCCGGGAGGTCACCCATCCCAGTACTACTCCAGCCTGAGCGCGCTTAACTACGGAGTTTCCTCCACAGTTAAACCCAAAGCTTGCAACCCCATTTGCAAAACCTTCACCAAGTGTTGTGCCTTATGAACCATTCATTAGAAAGCCCCTTAAGCTCATCAATTGATAAGTAGGAGATGATTTCCACAGCTAGTCAAATTGTGATGTGAATATCAGGATTTAACTGTGTGATTTTGAGTCAAACTCGATGACCCATGTTTCATGAGTAGTGATTCAACATGAATCCATCTGTCATGAGAATAAATGGAACACTTAGCACTCATTGGATCTAGGTGATGCTCACAAGGGTGAAGTACCGGGACTTCCCGGAAGGTCACCCATCTCAGTACTACTCCAGCCTGAGCGCGCTTAACTACGGAGTTTCCTCCACAGTTAAACCCAAAGCTTGCAACCCCATTTGCAAAACCTTCACCAAGTGTTGTGCCTTATGAACCATTCATTAGAAAGCCCCTTAAGCTCATCAATTGATAAGTAGGAGATGATTTCCACATCTAGTCAAATTGTGATGTGAATATCAAGATTTAACTGTGTGATTTTGAGTCAAACTCAATGACCCATGTTTCATGAGTAGTGATTCAACATGAATCCATCTCTCATGAGAATAAATGGAACACTTAGCACTCATTGGATCTAGGTGATGCTCACAGGGGTGAAGCACCGGGACTTCCCGGGAGGTCACCCATCCCAGTACCACTCCAGCCTGAGCGCGCTTAACTACGGAGTTTCCTCTACAGTTAAACCCAAAGCTTGCAACCCCATTTACAAAACCTTCACCAAGTGTTGTGCCTTATGAACCATTCATTAGAAAGCCCCTTAAGCTCATCAATTGATAAGTAAGAGATGATTTCCATAGCTAGTCAAATTGTGATGTGAATATCAGGATTTAACTTTGTGATTTTGAGTCAAACTCGATGACCCAGGTTTCATGAGTAGTGATTCAACATGAATCCATCTCTCATGAGAATAAATGGAACACTTAGCACTCATTGGATCTAGGTGATGCTCACAGGGGTGAAGCACCGAGACTTCCCGGGAGGTCACCCATCCCAGTACTACTCCAGACTGAGTGCGCTTAACTACAGAGTTTCCTACTTATCAATTGATGAGCTTAAGGGGCTTTCTAATGAATGGTTCATAAGGCACAACACTTGGTGAAGGTTTTGCAAATGGGGTTGCAAGCTTTGGGTTTAACTGTGGAGGAAACTCCGTAGTTAAGCGCGCTCAGGCTGGAGTAGTACTGGGATGGGTGACCTCTTGGGAAGTCCCGATGCTTCACCCCTGTGGGCATCAATCACCTAGATCCAATGAGTGCTAAGTGTTCCATTTATTCTCATGACAGATGGATTCATGTTGAATCACTACTCATGAAACATGGGTCATCGAGTTTGACTCAAAATCACACAGTTAAATCCTGATATTCACATCACAATTTGACTAGCTGTGGAAATCATCTCCTACTTATCAATTGATGAGCTTAAGGGACTTTCTAATGAATGGTTCATAAGGCACACCACTTGGTGAAGGTTTTGCAAATGGGGTTGCAAGCTTTGGGTTTAACTGTGGAGGAAACTCCGTAGTTAAGCGCGCTCAGGCTGGAGTAGTACTGGGATGGGTGACCTCCCGGGAAGTCCCGGTGTTTCACCCCTGTGAGCATCACCTAGATCCAATGAGTGCTAAGTGCTCCATTTATTCTCATGAGAGATGGATTCATGTTGAATCACTACTCATGAAACAATGGTCATCGAGTTTGACTCAAAATCACATAGTTAAACCCTGATATTCACATCACAATTTGACTAGCTGTGGAAATCATCTCCTACTTATCAATCAATTATGATTTCATTATGAGATGTTTCTGACCTGAAATCAGTCTGTATATGTGCCAATTCAGCAGCCTAGCCAAATGTTATTACGTTCCTAATGTTCTTTTTAAAATAACAAACTAAATACTATATCATACAAAATGTAAATTAAATTCATAAATTTTATATTAATGCCCCAAAGGATTAAATTACTTCAAATTTGTAGATGAGATGTGAACAAAACAGAAAATCCAGGTACTCCCTATACACAATGGTTTGAGCTCATGGAAGAACAGAGGGAAAAAAAACAACAAATCAATGATGATGTTTTGCCAAATTTTATAGGAGTTGCAGACACACATTCTGGTATCTCCTATCCAATTATTAAGATCAATACAGAGAACAAAAGTACATACACCACCAAATTATATCATAATTAGCAACCTCAGCCAAAAGCAACATAGGTTTATCCTGAAAACTTTTATTACAGATTTTCATTGAATCTTCCCTTGATTATGAAGAATAAGGCTTGAATAAGAATTAATCAGATTATTTTTTATGACATTGCAGGAATGAGTTGTGATTTTGCAATCTTTTGACTTTGCAAGAAAGAAACACGAGAGGCTTTCCTCTAGCATTCAGTTTGGTTGCATTGCATTTCTAGGTTTCTGGGTTTTCACAGCTCACATGTCCAAGTAAACAGGAAACTAGTATCTTAGAGTTCTCTCAAATTTTCGATATTCCACTAACTATGAGGCCTGGCTTTATATTCATTCTTTATTATATCAATTGTGATTTAGATACTTTCCAGTTTCCACTGACAATCTCACCATTTTAGCTCTTCACTGGACTTTATTAAGGAAAAACTCAACTCTGACCCAATTTTATGATTACAGGCTAACATCAGACCAGAGAGAGCTATTTAAGTACTTAACTCTTTTCTTCTAACTGCCAATAACTTTTATAACTTAAATGATTTTATAAATCCTATCTCAGAGTAAGTGCTGTATGTCGTACAACTAGAAGACACATATCTAAACATAGCAAGAGGCAAACAGACTAGCTTGTCTGAGCCCTCAGGGACCAACCTGGAACCCTGAATCCCATGATCAAAATGCAACAAGGCACCAACTTTTCAGCTTGTAGCAAGCACAGTATAGGCTAGTTACTTGAACAGAAGAATTGAAACTAACAATTCAAAAATGTCACTCTGAGTTTGGTAGACATGATGAAGGTCGATATCTCTTCTATTGAAAGTTCCCACCTTCTAGTTTTTATGAAGACCATATCAACAGTGACATTGACATTGATTTAGCAAGATTGCATCACCAAGGCAAATATATGATACCACTTGCTTATTAATGCAATCAGATTTCCACAATCCATAGTAGTTATTACTTAGTTTCTGGATTAGATTGTGTAATGATTTTTGCCATCAACATTTTGAATCACACTAGGTGATCCATCATCAGGATGAAAGAGCAAGAGATGTAAAACAGTGTAAGTTACAGATTTAGCAAAGACTCACCATATAAAGGAGACCAGGGGGAAGGGATTGCACAAACCCCAAGGCAAGAGAAACAATATAAACCTAAAAATAAAAATAAAACAAAAACAATTGGGGTGAGTGACTAAACCAAAACACAACTCACAAAGCAAGTAAAAAGGTGAAGGTAAGACTAAAAAGGAGAGAAAAAACAAAAAAAAACCAAGAACCAATCTAGATCCTGCTGAAGTAAGCAAATAGATTAAGAAGGTGAAAAAGAATATAAATAACCTATATATATTATAAGTATATAAATATAACATATAAAACTATAGAATATTACATATATAAATATATATATATGTGTGTGTGTGTGTGTGTGTGTGTGTGTATCTAATATGTACATATTTATGATATATAATCTATATATGTGTGCTACACATGTTACATATATATAAACATATTATATATATATGCTGATATATATATATAATATGTCTATATTTATGATAAATACTTTTTTATCAATATGTAATACACGTAGTATATATATATATATATATATATATAAGCAAATTGTACTATTATATAAGCAATTAATATGCAATACAAAAAATACACATATATGATATATATTTATCTATATATATGTAATATACATATTACATATATATAGGCATAATATATATATATATATATATATATATATATATATAAAAGTCTATATTTCATATATATAAGTAATCATTATATATATGTAATATAGACATATATGTGTCATATAGATGTATACATCTAAAACAATTACATATAACTAAAATTAATATACAATATAAACCTATATATAAAATGTATATATAAGTGAATATTAAAAAATGATAAGTATAACAAGTAATTATATATATATATATATATATATATGAAATATATATGGGATCTACCAAAAATATATAAAGAAAAATGCAATGTATTTTGTGTATACTTATCATTTTTTGATACATTGCATTTTTCTTTATATATTTTTGGTAGATCCCATATATATTTCATATATATATATATATATAATTACTTGTTATACTTATCATTTTTTAATATTCACTTATATATACATTTTATATATATGTTTATATTGTATATTAATTTTAGTTATATGTAATTGTTTTAGATATATACATCTATATGACACATATATATCTATATTACATATATATAGATAAATATATATCATATATGTGTATTTTTTGTATTGCATATTAATTGCTTATATATAGTACAATTTGCTTATATATATATATATATACTACGTGTATTACATATTGATAAAAAAGTATTTATCATAAACATAGACATATTATATATATATATATATGTAACATGTGTAGCACATATATATAGATTATATATCATAAATATGTACATATATTATATATATATATAATATTCTATAGTTTTATATGTTATATTTATATACTTATAATATATATAGGTTATTTATATTCTTTTTTCACCTTCTTAATCTATTTGCTTACTTCAGCAGGATCTAGATTGGTTCTTGGTTTTTTGTTTTTTCTCTCCTTTTTAGCCTTACCTTCACCTTTTTACTTGCTTTGTGAGTTGTGTTTTGGTTTAGTCACTCACCCCAATTGTTTCTGTTTTATTTTTATTTTTAGGTTTTTATTTTTTCTCCTGCCTTGGGGTTTGTGCAATCCCTTCCCCCTAGTCTCCTTTATATGGTGAGTCTTTGCTAAATCTGTAACTTACACTGTTTTACATCTCTTGCTCTTTCATCCTGATGATGGATCACGTAGTGTGATTCGAAACGTTGATGGCAAAAATCGTTACACAATCTAATCCAGAAACTAAGTAATAAGCAATTGCTTATGACAAAGTTCTTCATTTTACCTAGTATTTGAAATTGTTGCCTTCCAAATCTCAAATATTTGCACTAGGCTCTATAAAAGATCATTTTTTTTCAAATTAGTCAACTCACATTGATTGCCAAAATGAAGCATTCAATTCCATAAATTAACCATACATAGCAATGGCTAGACATTTTGTTTCTAAATATTAAATAGCTTAACTTAGGGTTGTCACTTCAGTTAAGAATTATTATACATTTTGGGAACCATACCTTGCAGTCCCTTTCCTTTGTTGCAACAAGAATGTGATTGAAACAACTATAGTTGGAAGACCCTACAAAGAATATCAGTCTGCTTTTGGTTCCACTGCCTTCAAGATGGTTCCTCTAATTTTTTCTTTATTTTCAAACTCCCTACCCTGCAAGCTTGAGTTGTAACACTTTTCCCAACATAAATAATTAATATAAACATTTTCTGATTGGACATACTAGATCCTCCAAGGTGATCTCAAAAATAACTCAACTGGCATTCCTGTATTCAGATTTTACAATCTCTAATAACCAAACACTCAAATATTAATATGAAACCGGATTTAACTGTGTCATATTCTTTTCTATCATGACGAAAAACCTCAGTTAAATCCAGAAACATATCGATACCATTGTGCACAGTTGAAATTGCATGGCTTTAATAGACACGTATAGTTAAAAAAAAATCATGTGTTAAATAAAAATGGATACTATATGTGGAATGGTAAATTTTCAAAAACCATAAAGCAAAATCCCTTATATTGCTCATATGCTCACCTCAGTTTCACAAAAGCTAAAACATCGTTTCAAAATAGTATATAACCCATTGACAAATTTCAACTCATTACTATATTAAAAAAAACATTTACCATCAACTACAAGTAGTAATATACAATGTTATACAGACTGGAGACTATCTCAACCAGGTTTTCTCATCTAACCTCAATGTAACTAGCAATTGTAATAACATCGTTGCCATTTGGATCTTGCATAGCTGTAAGAGCTTCTACAATCATCTCTTCATACCTGCAACAAGCACATTTTTACACAAAACAAAAACAATTAAGTTGATCAACATAACTTGAAAGCATGGGTCAATGAGTTTGACTTGAAAACTACACAATTGAATCCTGATAGCAATATGAGAACAATGAAAATGATCGACATGACTAGTAGTTTGTTGCAAGAGATTATAAGAGATAAGTCGCAAGTTAAATTCAAGATCAATCATGAGAAGTATAAAATATAGATGTGTTTAACTGTTAAGAAGACAAAGGACCAGTTAGCAAGAACTTTTGTACAGATTTATGAACAGAATTTTAAAAGCATTGAAACAAACTTGACAAATACAATAGATATGTTGTCAAATATTATGTGAATACAGAATAACACCTACACAACTTGATTCAAACGATTTCATAGCAAGATGAAACTGAAAAACTTTGGTTACCAAGATTGTTGTTTCTATAGAAAATAACTCTCTTAAATAAACAGAGATACATTTTACACATCAACGTTTCTCCATGCACAACATTCATGCCAAAACGATCCTTCAATTTTTACTAAGAATATCAAAGATTATATAAATCATATATTTGTCCAGGAGTCAGTATTCAACATTTTCGAATGATAAATTATAACAGCCATGATTTGATTTCCATGTTCTGGTCATGTATACATTTTACACATCAACTTTACACCTTCGTTTAGAAGCACATCCCATTGTACAACATTCATGCCAAAACAATCCTTCAATTTACAACGAAGAATATTTCAAGATTCTATAAATCATATATTTGTCCAGGAGCCAGTACTTAACATTTTTGAATAATAATAGCCATTATTAAATTTCCATCGTCTGCTCCCAGATCCTGTATCATTTCCATGTTTATATATCAAAGCAGCTTTTTGTAAATATAAGGCAAACACCTAGACTGAAACCCAAAGTGAATCTTCTCGCCATCAGTAAAACAATTGCTTCCATATAAAAATAGCTATTAAATGTTTTACACAAAATTTGAAGTATGGTGCAACCATAGTTCCCAGACTCAAACTCGGTAAGGCTGCCTCAATTTGGGACTTGGCAACAGCAAAAGCTTGGTTTCTGGGGAGTTTTGCCTACGCCAAGTTTCTGGAGAGTCGCAGTCACTGAGACTCGGCCAGGGTATGACTCAAGGAACTCACAAGGTCTCAGAGAGTCCAGGAAATATGGGTGCAAGGCATTCATTTCACGTAAGTGCTTAAGCCTCTTTGCATGATATGGCGATGCAAGTGATCGTGCAATAAGGCCTATGTTGAATAGAGACGGGTTGAAGGTATTTAAGACAAAAAAAACAGGGGAACTACTTATCTATCCAGACCTCCTCCAATGGATGTGGACAAATCTTACTCTTGTCTAAAATGATGTGGAATTTATTTTTCTTTTGAGGCCTAACACATTGTCTGCTTGAAAATTGAACTCTATTGTTGGAAACAGAAACCATAGAACATTAAAAATAAAATATTAAAAATCACTCGAACAAGTCTCAACCATTATTAAAATGCTTCATTGTTATTGCATAATATCAGGTCCAGAATATTCCAGCACCATCAGGGGTATCAGAGGGAGATGGATATTGAGTGAACACATCTCAAATAAACAAAACTAAACTGAAAAAGCAAAAACAAAAAATCCCCCCACCCCTCCCATTACAAGGCAGCTATGCTGGAGGTTTGCAAGACGTTTGCCAGAAAATGTGCATAAATGGAAAAAGTAAAATCTTCTGTGTGGGTTGACAAACAAAAGTAGCTGTACGAAAAAATGACAAAAACACAAAAAAGCTTTAATATGAATTTATTTTCTTTACTCACTGCCAGCTTCAAATGATGAATGGATACAAGAGATTTGATTGAACATGAAAAATTGATGTAATTGCACTATTTTAATGCTTCACTCTGATATATTGAATAAATTTGCAGTTTTGGAGAAGAGAAATCAGCAAGGTTCAAAATCTGAGACTAAACATTTGAAGGAATGAGAGTGGTGGAATTCTGGGTAGCCTTACACGTACTAGGTAACTTGAGAATGAATAATTAGCTTGTTGAAAAACATGAATTATTAGAGGTGAGAAATTTTAGATTTTATATTTGACAGGATGAGTAAAGTAACTCTTGAACCATATGTTCAAGAGAATTCTTAACCTTAGAATGCACCCCACAGAATACCTAACATAAATTATAATGTCGAAAGTTTCCTAAAGCGTAGTTCATGAGAAACATTACGGTGAAAAATATATTAAAATGATACAAGTACAACAAATAAATGAAACATTTGAACTCACATTCACAACTGTAGTGACACTGTGTAACATCCCCCCCTATCATTTTTATAATGGGCATAAATAATCTGAAACTTAAGATGACTTCTACAGTCTAAAAAGCCCACTGAAAATTAAAATATCCGTGCATGTTAATTACCCTAAGTTCACAAGAAAATATATGTTTCAGTGAACCCCAGAAACAATAGTACTACACAGTTGAAAGCAATATTCATACAAGAGGCAGGCAAGAGCCTACAATGCAACGGTAAATTGTGAGCCTCTCATCAGGGAGGTCTTGGGTTCGAATCTACTCAAGATCAACACATAAAAATAATCAATCTTAACAATAATAATAAATTATCTAGGCTTCAGCTGATTACCTAGGAAAAGAGGATACACTAATGAAGATGAACGTAAATAAATGCAACAGAAGGTAATTCACAAGAGAACCATAATTTTAACAGTATTGATTACAAAATTGTGTACTGTGCATTTAATGACCAATCATTTTTAAAAGCTTTATCATGTCAAATATATACACTTTTATAACGAAAACAGATTGCCTATAATCCATTGATTACAACTGTGTAATTTACTAGAGAGTTATGGCTTTGATAATTGAGTATGCAGAAAATTGTACACAAGTATAACCACGTCAAGAACAGTATTGCAAAAAGCCACTCTCACAGTAGCTTGATGAAGACAAGAACAGATAAGCAACGGCCAAGGAACAAAATATTCAACGATTAAATTATCTCTAATTAGATTAAAACCATGAACGTAGTTGTAATATCAAAAGATAAAAAGAACATTGTTCCTATGGCAGAAGTTATGTAGAACAAGCAAGCTAAGAGTAATGAATGACAAAATTCACTTGAACCTTTGAATCCTGAAATATTCTGAAGCAGAGTTACCTTGGCGTAGGGGTTCTTCCATTTGTCGAAATCTTACGGGAAACAAGATTATCTGTAGATGTTGACGGTGCTGATTCTATTGCAAGCATAGGGGAAGCAGCCTCGGGAGTCAAAGATTGAAAAGGAACAGCAGCAATTGCTTTCTTGGGAATTCTTATCCTCTCCCTTGATCCTTGACCGCTAGCACTTACACTCATATTGCGCCATTTGTCCTGAATAAATACATCATATTAAATTTAAATTAACAGGAATATATAGCAAAGCTTAAGGCATCCCACTAAAGTATTCAATGAGATGTTATGATAAGAAATGGTGAAAAAATCCTACCAAAACCAAAAACTCATGTAAAATAAAGCACACTAAATTAAATGATTTCTCAATAAATTATAGCTCAATCATGCAACCTTACTTTTCAATCGATGTGCAGAGAATTATGATCTTTAGCCTCCTGTTTTAAGGATAGGAGGCAATCTATCCTTCAAAAAGGAGGCTAAAGATCATAATTTTCACAGAACTAAAACGAAGAAATGGGGATTGGTACTCTAGAATATTACCACAGAACTCCTTTTTGGCAGCTTTTACTCTATAGAATAAGAAACAAAAAGATGAAGATGAATTGGAAGCTCTTATAGATAGTATCGTAGCAGCAGTTCCTTTGCTGCTGCATGATCTAATTGCAGAAGGTGTTTCTCTAAAAGTCATTTGCGGATCTCATATTGAAAGAGTCCAAATTGGAAGTTAAATAGATATGCAATGGAAATGGAAGAAATAAAACCTACATTTGAGGAGAGAAACTTTGTTTGTTGTAAGAGCATGTTAGATGCAGTGACAGAACTAATAGTGCATGCAGATATTGCTCAAGAAACTATGATAACCGTTCACCACCATGATAAGGATTTAGGTTTTAATTTTGTTCAAAAGTGATAAGGAGGCAAAAGTAATAAGTAATTATTGCAAGCAAGATTGGATTCTTGCAGAATACGTGTGGTTGTAAGAGGACACGTACACTGAAAGTTAGGAGAGCAAAAGTGCATGGATATACTATGGATGCTTTGGTGGCGGTATCTATAAGTGGAGTTCCCTAGAACACATGTAAGAATTTCAAAAGCATGGACAAGACACATTCCACTTATGCTTGATGTTGAGATGTGTGGCATTTTATTCAGTTTGGCTCTTCTGTATACATGGGTTGCGTAAGGAGGTGGGTGAGAATGGTGAGTTCTAGCCAGGTGGTAAAGAGAAAGGATACAAAGAGACACCACTATTTGTCATTCCATACAATATAAGGCAATTCTTCTGGTGGTCTCATGGGGACCCTAGAGTTCATGTGCAGAGTCTCAGAGGAGTAGAAGGTAGAGCTTGATAAAAGCCAAAGCTGGCTCTTAAGGTATATTTGAAGGCTAATCTGGGTCTTCTGATGACAGAACTAACCTTGGCCTCTGGTTGCTAAAACTGGTTCTGCCAAAGAAGTTAATCGACATGGTTGAGGTAAAAATGCATGTGATGACTGCCCCAATAAAAATGCATGTGATGACTGCCCCAAAGACTTGGAAGAAAGAGCAGTGGAAGAAAAAGGCGTTTAATGCAAGCCAGTGTAGCAAGATAGTTGAAATGTGGATTTTGATGCTTTGGAAAGTGAAGTCTAGCTCCTGTGAGCTTACACCTAGAATGCAGAAAGAGTGTTAGTTTGGCTTTAACATCCTGCACAACAACAGATGGCTAAAAGTTAACTGATTACACCATCTCAATGTTTTGCAACAGGTCTATTCACTGTTCTAGGCACCACTATAAGCTCTTCATCCATATGGATTTTTCCTCGCTGGCTGCACTTCAAAATGTCAAATGGGAGGCCCAAGAGGTGCTCAGGGAATAGTAAGGTGTGATCGAACTGCTAGCAGATGAGCAATCTGGCAATGAGAAATGGGGTGCGAGGTTTAGACAAAGGTTGTTGCAAGTTGATGAGGGCCTTTCTGGTCTTGGCATTTCTTGTGTTGGGTTTTACTAATGCCTGGACTTTGTCCAGCAATATCTAATAAAATTTCTGAAGCTTATATAAAGTCTTGGTAATCTTATGTTATATACATGCTAAATGATCAGTGCAATATTGTGCGTAGACAAGGGCCAAATTAGAAACCTCACTCAATTATCTTTAAAAAACATGATCTTCTTTCAAAATTACCTGTCAGCTTATACAATTTGTGATATCGGTATCAGGATTCTACTGTTCAGTTTTCAAGTCAAATCTGCTACTGTTTAGTTTTCAAGTCAAACTCATAATTCATGAAACATGAATCAATGAGTTTGACTCAAAAACTAGACAGTTGAATCATGTTAACAATTTGACTTGCTGTGGAAAATATTTCCTACTTACCAGCATATAAAAATATCCTCAGATTTGCTTAGCCTACAAGCAATGTCACAAAGTTCAAGCTTGATTTCCACTAAACTAAATAAACTAAAAATAAAAATTCATGAATAAATTCACCTTATAAAATTTCAAATTTTTAATTTATAAGTAATTAATCTTTTAAAAATAGAATACTACTATATTAATTAAATTTGAATATATTATAATAATTTTTAAAAACATTATAATACAAATATGTTCAAGATTCTATCATTTTAATTTAAATGTTATCAATATATAATTATTCCATAATTAAATGTGTCATTTTAACAGATAAATATTTACGTATATTTGTAAGAAGACTTTAACATGTGTTACCTGCATAGGCAAGAGCCTATAGCACAATGATAACTTGCGAGCATCTCGTGTGGGAGGCCTTGAGTTCAAGTCTACTCAAACTTAACACAGTGTAATAATTAAATACAATAAATAATAATAATTAATCTACGCTTCGGTCCATTACCTATCAAAAAACAAACATGTGTTACCTGCATGCAGATCTGATTTAAAGAGGAAGTTGTCTTTTCTGCAGGGCTGCTTTTTGGCAAGTTTCTCCTGGACCATGCTGAATGTCTCAGTAGCTTCTGCTGGTTTCTACACTTGAGGTTACTGGTGGGGCTTTTCCACATTGGAAGGAAATGACTGATAGATCTTATTTTATTGAAGGCCTTTGTGTGAGAAACTTTTCAGCTCAGGGGGATAACCCTGAAGAAGTTGGTCTGTCATAACATTTGATTGCCCATTGCAACATCCTTCTTCTCTCTATGGGTTTCCTTACCAGTCTCTATCTCCTCTGTGAGACTGGTTCTGGTTGCCTCTTTGTCTTTTCTTGAGTACAGTCCAAGGTGTTTCTTCTTGTAAAGGATTTAAGGATCCTTTGAAAACCCTTCTCAACTCCCATCTGTATTGGATCCCTTCTTACTCGCCACTTCTTTGCTCCGGTCAAAAGCATGTTTCAATTTCATAGTTGCTCTATGCTGCTTGTTTGATGTCTTGCTGGGCTTTATTGCTCTACCTTTCTGCCTACTTACCTTTCACCTTGTATAGTAAGTTAGACCTATGTGTGGACCTGGTGCTCGCCTTAGTATGGAATGCAGGCAAGCAAAAATTTGTAGTATTCATCTCAATCTCCCGATCCCTGCCAGAAATTCTTTCTCCAGCCATGCCTGTGGTTGCCTAAACAGAAAATCCTGAGCAGAGTATGGAATGTGGGCAAGCGAAAATTTGTAGTATTCATCTCAATCTCCCTATCCCTGCCAGAAATTTTTTCTCCGGCCATGCCTGTGGTTGCCTAAACAGAAAATCCTGAGCAGACCATGATTCAACAGGATTTCTGTGTCTATGCTTTAACAGGAAAGTGTAAAAATGTTTTCTAAAATAAAAAAATTAAAATACTATGCCCTAGACCCACTCAGAATTAAGGCAAATGTCTACTAATTTTTAAATCATGTTATGAAGTCCATGGAATTGCAAACTTCATGGCCAAAATTTGGCAACCACACCTAGACTAAACAGGATATATTAACTACATCTATTATGATCAGAGATCTAAATGAATCTTGAGTGGAAAAATGTAACTTTATCATGATGATATTAACATAGTAGCTCATTTGTATTAATGTAGTAGCTCATTCCTGATCCTGTATAAGAGAAATATCATCATTCTTTCTCAAGTCAATTATAATACTGGCATTAATACAAGGGCTCATATACTTTCTTTATTTCCACCTTAATATCTTATTCTTTTAAACCATGCTGCTCTACAGATATTTGTTTTTCCTCCCTCCCAAATTCTACAAACCCTTCCAGAAATCATACTCTCCTCTCTCCCATGAACTTCTTGCAAGAGTGAATTGAATCCCACCTTCAGTGATTATTCCTTAGTCATATGTCAGACTATCCTTTCCAAAAAAGGGGTTTCTGCTCTTGAGCTTTATCAGCTTCTATCAATTTGCTAATCTTTTAACTTTTTCCTAATCAGAGTGATCACACTTTGCCCACATTGAGAGGAAATAGTACAAGTACTAGTTCGATGAACATGGATTTTTACTTTTGAGAGATCCTGGGTGCAGATATCTGTGAAAATATTGAATATGATAAAAAATGTAACAAAAGTAACAATTATGCTATGTACACATTCTACACTGAAATTAATATAAATTTTATTAAAAAATTGTATTTTGATCTTGAAATTTAAAATCACCTGCACTCTCTCTCACCCTGGTGATGGATCATAGAGTGTGACTGGAAACGTTGATGCTAAAAATACACACACAATCAAAGCCAGAAGCTACTAAATGATCAATTCATAGATCATATAGAGTCTAGACTATTATTTATTTATTAAATTGTGTTACTTCTTAAATACGATTTTTTTACTTCCAGCAGATTTGTGGCTTCACCTCAGAGATACGCCCTGGAAATGTTCGGTTATCCCAAGAAATCGTATTGGCTTAGGAAGACTTATAGGAAGCATCTGATACTTTGTAGTAAGCAAATGCATTCCTCAGAAAACCCAGAACAAGAATCAGTACCAAAATCATTTCAGTTCAGGTACAAAGGGGATTTTGGAGAATCTAGTACAATAGGTTCTTTCATTGACATTTTTGTATGCCATATTTTATCTCTGCATTGTCACAGGCAGCAAGCAGACAGGCTAGTGACAATACAAATTACACCTTGTAATAGACCACACAGCTAAACTTTCCTGAATCATCTGCTTTGCAAATGCCAAAACCAGTAGCAGTATGATCTAATCTTCTCTCCTTTTCTCAACTCCAATTTTGTATTTCAAAGAATCCAATCCCAATGATTGATGGAATATATCAGTCAACAGTCGATGAGTTCAATTTCGAGAACAAATGACCATCATAATCATTGAACATATAATGCTGCTATGATTCTTTGGGCTTCTATATCAACTGTGATTTAGTCTACAATGTCAATAAAACAGCCTCCAGGTCCAGGCTAGTCTTAAATAACCCAATCTTTTCCTCATCAGGTAGTATACTTAAACCTAGAGCATCCTATGCTATTTGGCTGAAATAATTTGTTCTTATTACATATCATGCCTACAGACCCAGTCCCCTTTGTCATGTCACACAATCAAGCTTGAACTCAAGCCTAGATCTCCAATCAGCATTGCTTGCCACCTGACCATGTAGGTGGCCATTGACCCTATTTGCAAAAGAGTAGACTAAAACTCCAACACTTCTGTTATTTGATACCCCAATAAAACAGACAAATTTAACTAAAAAGCTACAAAATGGTCTTCAAATTTGACGATTTTTGGAATCCAAATTTTGGTGAGGATTTTCATATAGTGCACTTACTCTGTGATGCCTGCCAAAATTGCTATCAATGGCAAAAAATTCTTAAATATAATGAAAACTGAATCTCTCCTGACATTATGGTGATTGTATTTATAGAACACTCCCTGATATTTAGTTCAACTATTTTGTTGCCATTCCATACTATTATTGCAGAAATGGCACTACCCATCATTTTGCACTATCGGATGTTTTCTCCCTACCCTTAATGGCATAATCTTTTTCAGATTTCCTCTGGATTGAAAACAAAAACTCCAGTTAGAAGTTCTCTGATACTTACCATAATTTGGTATCTCTCTCGAGAAAAGAAGATAGAGGCATCAAGGTGACATGTCAGACATCTAGCATCCCATCATAAAGAAATCACAACAGAAATGACTCTTTCACTTGTTTTTCTGCATATGACAGGAAAATTTGTGGTGACATGCCAGACATCTAGCATCCCATCATAAAGGGATCACAACCGAAATGACTTCCTTTCACTTGTTTTTCTGCATATGACAGGAAAATTTGCAAACTTTCTCAACAAGAAAATTCCTTCAATATTTGATATCTTTCATGTCTGACCTTTTGACAGGTGCCATTTAGAAACTCAGCAACATCGATTGTTCCAGGAAGATTTGGCAACAGGTGGCAGACCTAATCAATGAATATAAAATGCTTCTCTCTCTTCCTCGGGGTTTTAGTTGCATATTTATTTTGCAAATCCCCAAAAACCTATCGTATTCCATTAACTGGATCAATAATGTTATTTCCAGAACAATATAAACTCAGACCTCTCAAACCGAAGGCATTTCCACACTTGCTATGCCATTTGGCATAAGTTACAAGACTTGGAACAACCGGTCTTAACGACAGGCGCCCTCTGTCACATATGGTTACAAACCGCCTTTGAGCCACCAACCATGCTTGCAAAAGCTTATTGATTAAACAACCCACATGTTAGGAGAGATGGTGCGATGACGAGAAGGGTAACCTTTAAGAACCTCCTCACAATTACGACTGAGGAACAATCGCTATGCAATAAAACATAGTTTCTATGTCACTCCTCCAACCCCGTGTCCAGTTCCAAATGCACCATTCAAGCCCGTTAACGGCCAGATCATAGAAGAAACTAGTTAACGAACCATGTTAAATACTATACTCTAAACCGTGCGTAAAAAAATATCTGAGATTTTGTTATACATTTAACTTTCCTGCTTTACTTAATCGGAAACTGAAACAAAAGACGTCAGAATCAACCATTTCCTTCTCCTGGCTATCCCATTTTCATGAAATCCCATGTGGGGTTTAAGGTTTGCAAAACCCTCTATCTTCGGATTAGGACAAAGCAGGCTGTTATAGACAACTATATATTTAAGAAAATGGGTATTTCTAAAGGAAAAGAGATAAAGATCTACGAGAAAGTCCAATTTTAGATTAGGCCCCTGCAGTTTGTTTTAGACAACGGATCAAGCAGAAGAAATGGGTATTCAAAAATGAGTTTAGGGGTTTACAAAAACCATAAAGATTTAGGTTTGGCAAGTGCAGACTAATCCAGGCAACTCATATTAAAGACAAACGTAACTGTTAGTTAAAAATAAGGGTTTAGGGTTTACTAATGCAAACAACTAAACAGAAAACAGAAATGGGTTATTCACTAAATAAAGGTCGAGTGAGAGGATTCACCTTCAAGTCGACATTAGAGCGAGCTGCTAAACATAGCCCGAATTCTGGGTCCTTTTGGATAGTCCGCCATCTCCCCGCGCCATATTTCTCTACCCCTTTTCTCAATGCGCCCTCTTCTTCCGAAGTCCATTTCTGCTTCGGAGCACCCATCAAAACCAATCTGTGTATTAGTGTATATATGCCTCTTATGTATATCTATCTAAAATCTCTTCTATTGTGGTCTCACTGGACAGCTCTTCTTCATAATAAGAAAACCTGAAATCTTAAATGGCCGCCGATGAGTGGAGTTGGAGCTCCACCCACCTGGTTAGCTAGCTAGCTAGCTGGTCTCTCTCCCTCTGTGTGTTTCTCCTCTCTTTGCTCTCTTCAGTCGTGTGTGTATAGTCCCCCTCTGCTGTATTTGTGTGCGGGTTTTACGTCCGCATTCGTCTCCCTTGGATAGTGGGGTTTAAGAGGTGGATTTTGATAAGGACAGAAAGTAAAAAGAATACTCATTCCACACCGCCACCAAATCGAAGGAGGTGCGGTCAATTGCTAGCCTGGCGACGCTTCCAAAGCAGCTCCATTTCAGAACACTTTTTTACCTTCGCAATTAGCGGTCACAGATTAAAAAACGATTTTGCAATTGAAGTAAACTTCTCCGGCATCAGACTTCTTATTTGTTTGTTAAAACAGTAATTTAGTTTCCAGTTAACCATCACGAGTTTTTAGATTTATTATTTATTATTTACTAGTACTTCACTAAAAATAGGTGCAATAGTTTACTCGAGTTTAATATATATGTTGAATGTTATATTGAAAAATATTAGTTTAAAAATGATAATAATAAATTTAGTATGACATAAGTTTGGACTTATCTAATAATTTGAATTAAGATTAGTATTATAATTAGAAATAAAGTTCAAATTAAGATTGGAGTCTCATTAAGATCACATTTATAATTGTACCAAGTTAGTGTTAGATTTTCATCAATTAAATATTATTTAATTTTGATGTAAATTGTTTAATATTTAGATAAGTTTAAGAATAATTCAATTTTCTATTGTCGGATATGTCATGAGTATGGTTATTTACAGCGTCAGTGTCCTCGCAACTTGACTTCCAAAGGAGTGGATGGTCTGCGGCTGGCAATGGTGGTGGTATGGCAGATGTTGTAAGGAAAGGACAAGCTCAGATGGATAATACAACCAATGGGAAGAATCGACTAGATGCTACAGGAAAGGGAAAGGCTCAAATACAAGATAAGGATGGATTTACCCCTGCTCGCCACGAGCTAAGGGGCATGGTTAGAAGATGCCTTTGAAAGATAGATTTTTTGATTCGGGTTTTAATTGCTTTGAGGTGTTGGCTAGTATGGTTCTAGAGGAGGTTATTCCTCCTAATATTTCTTCTAACTCAGTCTGCCCAGATGAAGAACTTTTACCTATTGACGCTTGTGGGGTCTCCTAGGTTGTGGTACATCAAAACTGCGAGGTCCCTATGGCTCCTGCGTCGGATGCTCTGGTGACACCTGTGGTGTCGGAGGATAATGACATTGTTATGGCAAACTTGGTTAAGGATGTGCTAGCATCTGGTAAGGGTAAGGGATCTCCTCTCCCATTGGGGTTGATGCACAGACCCTTTAAGCAGGTTTCCTTTACTCCTCCTCTAAGGAGTGGGTGCAAAACAGACCAAGAAAAGATTAAACTCACAGGAGATGTATTGATAGAGTCTGGGTCAGCAAAACCATTGGATGCTCATTTTCCCCATTCTACTCAATGATGATTATTTTATCACGGAATGTTAGGGGGTTGAATAGCACCCCTAGACAAAAGGCTATTCAGAATTTGGTAGTTGATCATTCTCCTAATGTTTTTTGTATCCAAGAGACTAAGCTCTTTGTGGAGTCTATGGTCTGATATGCCTCTAGTATTTGGACTCATAGGCAATGCCAGTGTGTTGGGGCTCTAGGCAGTGTTGGTGGTTTGGCTATCTTTTGGGATCCGCATAAAATTTCTCCCCTTGGTTGGGTGTCTTCTCGCTCAGCTCTTCCTATGGTGGCTTCTACTTTGGACTCAGGAGAGGTAATCATGATTACTAATGTGTATGCGCCTGTTATTTTGTGGGAAAGGAGGAACTTTAGAGGCATATTCAGTATGTTAGAAATTGTCACCCTTTTCATCCTTAGGTGTTAGCAGGAGACTTCAATTCAATTTTAAGTCTAAAGGAGAAACAAGCTGGTTTGGCTAGATTGGGGCCTTCTTCTGCTCTTCTTTAGCAGCACATAGTGCTTTTGCACCTCTCTAATGTTAAGCCTTATAATGGTCTCTATACTTGGAATAATCGAAGGACTAGGGCTGATTGTATCTTAAAACATTTGGACATATTTCTTGTTTCTTGTTTCTGGGTCAGTGGCACCCTTACTCTCTCTTCAAAAATTCTAGACTGGAGGGATTCTAATCATTGGCCAATCAAATTTTCTACTACTGGGGCTTTTATTCCCAAGCGTCCACCTTTTAAGTTCCAATTGATGTGGCTTTGTGACTCCTCTCTTCATGATCTTGTTTTATGTTCGTGGAGAGATGGCGCTCCTACATATGGTACTACTATGTTTTCATTTTCTAAAAGGCTTCAATATGTTAAAAGGCAACTCAAGATATGGAATAGACAATGTTTTGGGAACCTTCACTCTATGAATAGGCTTGCTCAGGAAGATCTTGATGTCATCACCAGGCATATTAGAGATCGAGGTTTCTTGGCAGATCTTAGAAGGGCTAAATCCCTAGCTTCTAGAGTTCTAGAAGAATGGGAACTTTGAGAGGAATTTTTTTGGAAGGAAAAGGCTAGATTTGATTGGCTCCAGGAAGTTGATAGGAACACTACTTTTTTCCATAAAACTGTGCAATCTCGTCGGAATCAGACAATATATCTTCATTGGTTAATTCTCAAGGTATCCAACTAACTTCCTTGCCAACTTTGTTCTAGGAGGCTACTCAGTACTTTTCTACCCTATTCTCTAAGGACTCTCCTCCTGCTAATAATGAAGAAAATATTATTTTGTCTTATATTCCTTCCCTTATTACCCAAAAAATGAATGATTATCTCATGTGACCGATCTCTTTGGAAGAGCTTGAGGAGGTGGTCTTTGGCATGCCTAAGGGAAAGGCTTTTGGTCTTGATGGATTTCTAGTTGAGTTCTTTCAGGAATTTTGGGAAATCATTAATCGTGATTTGTTAGAGGTGGTTAAGGAATCCTATTCTAGTAAGCAAATGCTTTAGGCATTGAATTCTACTTTCCTAGCTCTTATTCCAAAAAGAGAGGGGGCTAATCAATTAGAGTTTATTAGACCAATTGCCTTATATAATGTGGTTTACAAATTTATTACTAAGTTTATTGCTAAGAGAATTAAAAAGTGGCTCCCGATTATTATCTTTGAGGAACAAGGTGGTTTTGTTGCTGGAAGACAAATTTTGGTTGGAGTGGTTATTGCTACTAAGGCTATTCACTCTATGGCTAGTTCAAGGGAGCGATCAATGTTTGTTAAATCGGATATGCCTAAGGCCTACGATAGAGTTAAATGGTGTTTTTTGAGGAATATTCTTCTTACCTTTGGCTTTAGCTCTGACTGGGTGAGTTGGACTATGAGTTGTGTTACTTCTGCCTCTTTTTCAATTCTTCTTAATGGTCAACCTTCCCAACTATTTGATGCCTCTAGAGATCTCTGCCAGGGTGATCCTCTCTCCCCCTATCTTTTCATCATCATGGCTAAGGGCTTGGGCAGATTCATTAAGTATTAGGAATTCCATAATTCTGTTCAGGGGTGGCGATGGGGTAATGGTTTACCTACTCTTTCTCACCTTCAATTTGTTGATGATTTTGCTCTTGCAAGTCTTGCTAGGATAAAAGAAGTTGAAGCCTTTTGACATACTCTGGATATTTATTTGGCAGCTTCAAGCCAAAAAGTTAATGAGCACAAATCTTCCATTCGCTTTTTTAACACTCCTGACTCTATTCAGCAAAGGATTGTTGATATCTTGTTGTTTCAGATTGGGTCACTTCCTTTGACTTATCTTGGCATTCCTATTATTATTTCTAGGCAGCCACGACTCTTCTAGCAAAATTTGATTACCAAGCTTCAGGATAAGGTAAATCATTGGACTCATAGATGGCTTTCTACTGCTTCTTGAGTTACTCTTCTTCAATCTGTTATTCAAGCTCTTCCTACTTATAGAAGCATGGTTCAGGCTGCTCCTATTTACTTTCTCAAGGAGTTTGATGCTCTTTCTCGGTGATTCCTTTGGAGCGGTAATTTGTGTAGCACTAAATGGAGTTTGATTAGCTGGGAGACTGTTTACAAGCCTAAAAAGGAGGGTGGTCTTGGTCTTTGATCATCTCTCTTGAGTAATCAAGTGTTGGCTGCTAAGCTTTATTGGCAATGGTGCTCTGGACAAAATCAACTTTGGCCTCATATTATCACCCATAAATATTTTCGTGGTGTTGATCCTTGCTTTATTTTTGCACTTCCTCTTGAAGGTTGTGGCTCTATTGTCCGGCATACTCTAAAGATTGGTGTTGTGTTAGTCAAGAGAGGTTTCATCTGGATTTGTAAAGGAGGCTCTGAGGCTTTGTTTTGATCTGATGCTTGGGATGGATTCCCATCCATATTATCCATGTACACTCATCTTCAAACTCTCTATGATTCTTTTCATGCTACTAAATGGGATAAAGTAGCTCATTACAAGACTCCTTATCAATTGGGACCTATTGTTGGTTATAGATGTGATGCAAGAGCATCTTGCATGGGAAAATTTTATTTATTTAAAATAAAAAATAAATAAATAATGTGGAGGAGAGAGAAAGTGACAAAAATAGAAGGAAAGATAATAAAAATAATAAAATAAGGGAAAAAGGAGAAAAGAAAAAAAAAAGAGGAATTTCTATTTTCGAGGTGCATAGGTGACATAAATAGAGATTTTTTTTTTTAAAATGGTTGTCATTCCATTTATCAAGGTGTGTAGGTGGAATTCTAGAGGGCTGTGGATATTGTGTAAGTGGAAATCTAGAAGATTGTGGATAAATCATGCATTGGGTGGTAAGTGTCTATTTAAGCAAGGCTTATAAGCATTTCTAATCAAGCTTTGGAAGGTCAAGCTTCAAGGTGTGAAAGCTTTAGAAGCTTCAAGGTGGAAATTTGAAAGGTGTGAAGGCTTCAAGGTGTGGTCTCTTCTTAGTAGAAGCTTGGAGAGAAGGAGGAAGCTAAAGGGCGAGTTTTCCTGAGTCTGTAGATAGAGCACCGAATGTGAGGCAATTTACAGCAGGATTGTGGTGGAGTTGTGAGTGTGTGGATAGAGTGTTGAATGTGAGGCAATTTACACTTGGATCTTGGATAAAGTTGGAGAATAGCTAGTGGCTGCGATTTAGAAACAAGAAGGTTGCTTGGTGGCTTGCGAGCACAAGTTGAGATCTTAGAGGTTTCTACCAGAGTGTGGATTTGGACTAGCTTGGGTTTGGATTGGATCTTGAGAGATCTTGTAGAAATGTTATTGTAATTGCTATTGGATTTTCAATTATAATAAAATTTCTTGGGAAGCATTTTGTCATCTCTTTGTCTCCATATTGTTGTAATCTTGGTTGTGAGTTGGTAAGGGTGGTGTGGCCCTTCATCGAGATGGAAGCACTCTTCTGATTGGCCTCCTGGAGGCACGAAGGTGGATCGTCAGGAGCTTTCTTAGATTTTGGCCTCTAAGGAGTGTTCCTCTTTGCTAGGACTAGATGTTTTGGCTTGGGGAGGTACCTTATTTGGTAAATATCATGTCTTTGTTGGGTATCAGGGGATAACTAGACAATTATTCGAGGATGTTGAGGTCCCTTGGTGGAAGCAAGTTTGGTATAAAGTTTCTTGGTCGAAGTGTAATTTTTTCATGTGGCTAGTGGCTCACAAGCGTTGTCTTACATGGGATAATCTTTGTAAACATGGATTTTAGGGCCCCTCTTATTATGTTTTGTGTGGTAACGGGGAAGAGTTTGTCTCCCATCTATTCTTCCATTGCTCCTTTTCTACTCAATTATGGCACCTTTGGTGGAGTGCTTGGGATTGCTCTTGTAGGCATGCTTCCTCTTTGCTTGATGCAGGAGCATCCTAGGTTGCCTTGTTATCCTACTCATTTTGTTCATCCTTCAGTTGGTGCCAAGTCACTATAGCACTCTTCATGCGCCGAGTTATTGTAGCATTCCTTCATGTGCCGAGTTACCCAGTTGATGCCTAGTGATGCCGAGTTGCCAGTTTTCAGTGGATGCCAAGTGATACCGAGTTGCCAGTTTCTAGTGGAAGTCGAGTGATGTCAAGTGCCAATTTCCAATTGGTGTCGAGTGCCAATTTCCAGTTGATGTCGAGTGATGCCGAGTGCCAATTTTTAGTTGATGTCGAGTGCCAATTTCCAGTGGATGTCGAGTGATGCCGAGTGCCAGTTTCTAGTTGATGCCGAGTGATCCAGTGGGTGCCAAGCTGTCTGTGTCTAGTTCCTATTTGGGCCGACTTTGCTCGCATTTAATTTGGTATAGGTAGTTATATTTGTTGAGAGTCGACTTGTGGCTTCTCTAAGTTCTAGAATGTTCTATAAGCCATTTTGGCAAGTATAAATAGAGTGCTTAGGCTTAGATTAAAGGGAGATTTTGGGGAGAGTTTAGAAAGAACAGGGTATGAGTCTGGAAATGCAAATTTGAAGCTGGATCGTGGATCTGGAAGTTGTATTCTATATCTGGCCGTAACCCAAAAGGCCTTACAGCTAGGCATGTATGATGTTTACTTGATGAATTAAATAAAGATATCTTGTTCTCTCTCCTTGGTGTTGTGTTTGTGTTGTGTTTTCCACTGTGTTAACTCTTGCAGGGTGGTTTGGATAGCTGGGTGAGCCTTTGGGCCTAGTTATTCCTCCTCTTGCCTATGTCAGGTGGTATCAGAGCTTGAGGTTCGTCCTTGTGGAAATTGGATTGTGTAGAACCCTGATTTGGATTTGGTTGTAGGGTGGCAGATCTGTAGATTTGACTTATAACTTGTAGAGGGTTATGATCTTGAGGAACCTAATTTGTAAAAATGGTTCGAGGTAGAGGAAATGTTGATAATGCAATATTGGACACTTTGAGACAAATTGTAGCCAGATTAGATGCTGTAGAGACAGCCCAGAGGAGAGAAGCACATTTAGATGATGTAAGTGATGATGAAGTAGTGGCACCAAACCCTAATCTAGAACTTGAAGAAGATCAAGATGAAGCAAGGTTGTTGAGAGTGTTGTCTAGGACAACTACAAAGCCTGCTATGGAAGTTGTTCCTTATGATGGAAAATTGGATACCAATGCTGTGTTGGATTCGATCTCTGATATGGAGAAGTTCTTTGAGTATGAAAACACTCATGATAATAGGAAGGTGAAGATTGTGGTTACTAGGTTGAAAGGTCATGCCTCATTGTGGTGGGAGCATTTGCAAACTGATAGACAAAGGAGAGGAAACGAAAAGATCAGAACTTGGGTGAAGATGGTGAGCAAGGTAAAGAACAAATTCCTTCCTGCTGATTACCAGGTTAGTTTATTGAGAAAGATGCAAAATTTGAAACAAAAAAGACATGACTGTAAAAGAGTATATTGAGGAATTCTATAGATTAGACATCAGATCTGGACATGTGGATGATGATGTTGAGAAAATTGCAAGGTACATTAATGGATTGAGATCTGGAATGCAAGATGAAATAAGTTTTGTGAAGCTAGAAAGTCTAGAAGAAGCATATCAATATGCCTTGAAAGTTGAGGAGATCTTGACAAAGAAGCATGAACAAAGACAGAGAGGTAGAGGTGGTAGATTCTAGAGAGGCAAAGGTAGATCTTATGGAGAAAGTGGTAGATCTGAAAGTTCTGTACAAGATAAAGGAAAATCTGAATGGAAGAATGATGACAAAGGCAAGACTGAATGGAAAAGTGTTAATTCTTATTGAGGAGGCACTAATTCTTACTGAGGAAGAGGTAATTCTTATTCTAGAGGTGGATTTGATGGTAATTGTTTTAGATGTGGCAAAGAAGGGCATAGATCCTTTGAATGTAGATCTTCTGAAGGTGAGCAGAATAATAGAAATGTTGTGATTCAAGAAGATGATGAGGGTTCACCAAGTGGACCTAAGGTTGGAGAAAATTTGATGGTGAGAAGAACCTTATGTAATAAGGGAGGTAATGAGGAACCTGTTTTAAGGAGAAGTCTTTTCAAGACAAGATGTAAGATGGCTGGAAAATGCTATAAAATGATCATTGACAGTGGAAGTTCTACAAATCTAGCATCAGAGGAGCTGGTTACAAAGTTGCAGTTGCAGAGGCTGGAACATCCCAAACCTTATCATGTTTCATGGATCAAAGATGAGCATAAGATATTGGTAAGTGAGCAATGCCTTGTGAAGTTCAAAATTGGACATTACTTTGATCAAGTTTTGTGTGATATTATGCCCATGGATTGTTGTCATATTTTGTTGGGTAGACCTTGGCAATATGATAGATATGTTGTACATGATGGAAGATTGAATCAATATACTCTTTGGGTAAATGGGAAGAAACAAACGTTGTTGCCTTTGATTGAAGTTCTGGATGAGGTTAATTGTACTACTATAAAAATTTGCATGGTTAATGGGAAATAATTTGAAAAGGAAGTGAAGAAGAATCAAGTTTGTTTTGCTATAATTCTAAGAAAATCGAGTTTTGTCAATGGAGATCGAGTGCCAGAAAATAATGTTAACTGAGTGCCAGTCAGTGGTGACCGAGTGACAGATGGTAGTATTGACCAAGTGCCATCAAAAATTACAGAGTTGTTGAATGAGTATAAAGGCATTATTGCTAAAGATATTCCTGATGGTTTACCTCCAGTAAGAAGTATAAGTCATTGTATGGATCTGATCCCTGGAGCTAGTTTTCAAAACAAAGCACCATATAGATTGACACCTGCAGAGAATGAAGAACTTAATAGACAAGCGCATGAATTGTTGTAGAAAGGTTTGATAAGAGAAAGCTTGAGTCCATGTGCTATACCTGCTGTATTAGCACTTAAAAAGAATGGAGAATGGAGAATGTGTACTGATTCCAGAGCCATTAACAAGATAATAGTGAAACATAGGTTTCCTATGCCGAGGATGAATGACATAATGGATTGTTTGAGTGGAGCAGAGTATTTTACCAAGATTGATTTGAAGAGTGACTATCATCGGATCAGAATCAAAGAAGGTGATGAATGGAAGACTGCTTTCAAGAAAAAAGATGGTTTGTATAAATGGTTGGTTATGCCTTTTGGTTTGACTAATGCACCTAGTACTTTCATGAGGTTGATGAATGAAGTTCTAAAAAGATTCTTGGGTAAGTTTGTGATTGTTTATTTGGATGATATTCTAATATTCAGCAAGACTAAGGAAGAACATCTTGAGCATATTAGACAAGTATTGCAGAGGTTGAAAGAGGAAAAGTTATTGATTAATCTAAAAAAGTTTTCTTTTATGCAAGAGGAGATTGTGTATTTGGGATTTGTGATTTCAGCTAATGGTTTGAAGATGGATCCTGAGAAGGTTAAAGCAATTTTGGAATGGCCTACACCTGAGAATGTGGGCAAGGTACGATCATTTCATGGTTTGGCTAGTTTTTAAGAAAGTTTATAAAGAATTTCAGTGACGTTTGTAATGCTATGACTGAAACAATGAGGGGAGATAAAAAGGAATTCAAGTGGACACATGGAGTTGATAAGAGTTTTGAAACTTTGAAATAAAAGATTATTGAATTACCTATATTGGCTTTACCTGATTTCAACAAAGTATTTCAAGTTGAATGTGATGCAAGTGATAATGCAATAGGAGCTGTATTAAGTCAAGAAGGTAAGCCTGTTGCTTTCTTTAGTGAAAAGTTGAATGATGCTAAAAGGAAATATTTTGTATATGATCAAGAGTTTTATGCTATTATTCAAGCATTGAAAAAGTGGAGATATTATATGATGCCTAAGGAATTTGTGTTGTATATTGATCATAAAGCTTTACAATACTTGGGAAGTCAACATAAATTGAATCAAAGACATATGAAGTGGGTTGAGTATTTGCAGAGTTTTACATTTGTGATCAATCATAAGAGTGGGGTTACTAACAAAGTTGTTGATGCATTAAGTAGAAGACGTTTTTTGTTGACTGAAATGAAGGTTGAAGTTTTTGGTTTTGATGAGATGAAAGAGTTATATGATGTTGATCCTGATTTTTCTAAGGCGTGGAGAGAGTGCAGAGCACCAAATTTGACAGATCACATAAGTAAGTATGATGAGTATTTCATTCAAGAAGGTATGTTGTTCAAAGGCATTCAGTTGTGTATTCCTAGAAGTCCTATGAGGTTGAATTTGATTACGGAAAAGCATAGTGGTGGATTAGCTAGACATTTTGGAATTGGTAAGACATTGAGTTTGCTGAAAGAGAAGTATTATTGGCCACAAATGTATAAGGATGTTCAAAAATTTATGAAGAGTTGTGGAATTTGTCAAGTTGTAAAAGGAGTGAGTCAAAATACTGGTTTGTATACACCTATTATTGTTCCTGAGAAACCTTGGACTAACATTAGTATGGATTTTGTTCTTGGATTGCCTAAGACAGTGAAGGGGTATGATTCTATATTTGTTGTAGTAGACATATTTTCTAAGATGGTTCATTTCATACCATGTAAGAAGACATTAGATGTTGAGCATGTTGCTGAACTTTTCTTTAAAGAGATTGTGAGATTGCATGGATTACCAAGAAACATTATTTCAGATAGAGACATTAAGTTTGTTGGTTATTTTTGGAAGACTTTGTGGAAGAAGATGGGTACTGAATTAAAGTTTAGTTCTACATTCCATCCACAAATAGATGGACAGACAGAGGTTGTGAATAGAAGCTTGGGTAATTTGCTGAGATGTTTAGTTGGGAATAAGCCGAGTAATTGGGAGATGGTACTGGCACAAGCTGAATTTGCATATAACAATTATGTGAATAGGAGTATAGGGAAGACACCTTTTGAGATTGTTACTGGAATGCATCCTAGAGGTATATCAAATTTGAGAGATGTTGCCAGTGAAGAAAAGAGAAGTGCTGCAGGAGAAGAATTTGTTGATTTTATGGAGTCCTTACATAAGGAAGTGAAGTTGAGGTTGGAACAAAGCAATCAAAAGTATAAGGAGAATGTTGATCAGTCTAGAAGACACCATGATTTTCAAGTTGGTGATGAGGTGATGGTTCATCTAAAGAAAGGAAGATTCCTGGTTGGAACTTATAGCAAGCTGAAGATGAAAAAATTTGGACCTTGTAAGAACCTGAAGAAGTTTCATAGTGGTAATGCTTATGAAGTTGTGTTACCTGATGACATGGATATATCTCCTATATTCAATATTGCTGATTTGTATAAGTATCATGAGTCAGATGATGAAGTTGTTATACCAGATGATTATCCTAAGAAACAGATTGAGAAAGTTGAATAGATATTGGATCAGAGAGTTGGCAAGAGTACAAAAGGAAAAGATTACTATGAATATTTGGTGAAGTGGAAGAACAAACCTATTAAAGATGCTTCATGGATTTCTCAGTTTGAGTTGGATTCAAATCAGGTTGGGACATCTCAATGGTTCAGGAAAATCATTTCTTTCAACCCCGGTTGTTTGATGCAGGAGCATCTTGGGTTGCCTTGTTATCCTACTCATTTTGTTCATCCTTTAGTTGGTGCCAAGTCACTGTAGCACTCTTCATGTGCCGAGTTATTATAGCATTCCTTCATGTGCCGAGTTACCCAGTTGATGTCGAGTTGCCAGTTTCCAGTGGATGCCGAGTGATGCTGAGTTGCTAGTTTCTAGTGGAAGCTGAGTGATGCCGAGTGCCAGTTTCCAGTTGATGCCGAGTGATGCCGAGTGCTAGTTTTTAGTTGATGCCGAGTGCTAGTTTCCAGTGGATGCCGTGTGGTATCGAGTACCAGTTTCTAGTTGATCATGTCGAGTGATCCAGTGGGTGCCAAGTTGTTTGTGTCTGGTTCCTATTTGGGCCGACTTTGCTCGCATTTAATTTGGTATAGGTAGTTATATTTGTTGAGAGTCGACTTGTGGCTTCTCTAAGTTCTAGAATGTTCTATAAGCCGTTTTGGCAAGTATAAATAGAGTGCTTAGGCTTAGATTAAAGGGATATTTTGGGGAGAGTTTAGAAAGAATAGGGTATGAGTTTGGAAATGCGAATTTGAAGTTGGATCATGGATCTGGAAGTTGTATTTTATATCTGGCCGTAACCGAGAAGGCCTTACAGTTGGGCATGTATGTTGTTTACTTGATGAATTAAATAAAGATATCTTGTTCTCTCTCCTTGGTGTTGTGTTTGTGTTGTGTTTTCTATTGTGTTAACTCTTGCAGGGTGGTTTGGATAGCTGAGTGAGCCTTTGGGCCTAGTTATTCCTCCTCTTGCCTACGTCATTGCCTGAGTTAGGGGCCTGCTTAGGCAGTGCTCCCTCTAAGTCTTCTCCTCTCCATGTTGCTTGGATTGTTGGTCCATTGTTCATTCTTTAGCATATCTAGCTAGAGAGGAATCGTTGCATCTTCCAAGATGTTCGGATTGGTGTCATGCATCTTTGGTGGAAGATCTCACATTCTCTTCAGGAAACTATTCAAGTGAAGTGTGCGCTAGATGGGGGTATGGATCCAACTGATCTTGCTATATGCAATTGCCTCAATTTTCATCTTCACGATGGGGTTGTAGCTCAATGGTATCAAAGAGTACCCAAGTAGCCTCGACATCAGAGAAAAGGACGGGTGAGTCAGGAGGGGCATTGGACTCCTCCTCCTCATGGAGTTATGAAAATTAACACTGATGTTTCTTCTCGGAGGAATCTAGGCCCTATTGGTATTGGGGGAGTGACTCGTTGTAGTTCTGGTGAAGTTAAATTCATTTTCTCAGTGCATAAGGGTGACTACACTAACAATGTCATGGAGGCTTAGGCCATTTTATATGTTGTGGAACAATGTTGTTTGCGAGGGTGGCACAAGATTATTTGAGTCTAACTCCCAAGTTGTGGTGAACTTTCTTTCCTCACAAGAGCTTGAGGATGTTAGTTGGTAGTTTGCCACTATTGTTAATAAGACTCTTCTCTTTTGTACCTCTCTTCAGTTCATTAGGTTTACTTACATTCCTTGTGAATGGAAAAAAGTTGTTGATTGTTTGGCCAAATTGGCTTTTGGTCATGTTTTGTGCTGGAATATTATGGATAGCGGGCAGCTTCCCTTTGAGCTAGTGCAAAAATTTAATGAACTTGTTGCTCAGGATAGAGCTCCTTGTTGTAATCATTCATCTCTTAACAATTTTTTACCCCTCTTTTTCCAAAAGAATAATTCAATTCATAAAAATGATAAATTGTCCCCTCTTCATTCTATATTTCAATTTTTTGGCTCACCAATTCTCATCCTTTAATTCCCCAAATGCATTATTCTCATCATCGATACTTCAAAAATATTAGTTTTTATAAATTATTAAATTTAAAGATTAGTCAAGTGATAGAGATAACACTTAACTAAGTTGGTAACCACATAGAAATATTAAAAAAAAAGAACACAAGAAAGATGTCATATAGATAATTAGATTAATCTATTTATATTTTTTAGATAAAAATATATGTATGTTTTTTTTAATAAATTATAATATAACAAGTTTAGTTCTTCTTTAATTTAATTATTCTTTTTGCAATACAAGAAAAGAAAAAAAATTAAAATAATTATTACCATTTTATTTTTTACTAATTAAAAAAATATTTTGAAGTGAACAAAATAAAATAAATTAAATGGAATGATAACATTTAAAGAAAATAATAGTAAAAAAAAAAAAACTATTATATATATGTATGTGTATATATACATACATATAATAAATCTATCTAAATAAACGTCAATAGATGTGAGTTATAAACTACTTAAAAAGTTAATTTATTACACTAAAAAATATTTATATTTCATTGTATATATATATTTATTCTTTTCAGACTAACTTAAGTTTTGTATTTTAATTTTTTTAAATTGATTATTTATATCTTCAAAACATGTAATTGTTGAAAATCATATATTTATTTTTTATGTGGTGTTTATTAAATTATTTTTAAAAGTATATTATGTCTATAATAAATATTAAAATTTTAGAGTGCAAATGGTTGTCAAATTTAAGTTAGAAAGGTAATTGTTAACATTACCACCCTTTAATGTCTATCAGCATTAATTAATTGTATAAAATTTAAAATTTATATTTTTGAGAAAAAAAGACATATATTAATCAAATAAAGTATTAAAACTTGTAAAATATTATATTTGCAAAAAAAAACTCTCATTCTAATTAAAATATTATCCTTCAATGAATAAAATAGAAAAAATCTAAATGCAATGTCTTCCCATTTAAAAAATTAAATTATAATAATATTTGAAAAAAATTATATAATAAATTTAAGATTACTTTTTATATGAACAATTGAACAAATGATTTCTCAATATTTTATTTCATTAAAAAAATTACTATAGTCTATTTAACTAGCTTATGCTCATATATATGTGTGTGTGTGTGTGTGTGTGTGTGTGTGTGTGTACATACATATACATGTATATGTATGTATGTACATAAATATACATGTATATGCATGTACATATATATACATACATATGTGTATATACATATACACATATATGTGTATACACACACACACACACACATATGTATATGTATGTATAGGTATATGTATATGTACATGTACATATGTATATACCAATATATGTATATGTATATATGTATATACATATGTACATGTACATATATACATATACATATACATATATATGCATATGTATCTATGTATATGTACATGTACATGTACACACACACACACACACACACACACACATACATATATATTCTTCTCGAGGCACCTATTTTCATAATCCCATATTTTTCATCATTGCATGTTTATGCGAGTCTAAGAGGCATGAGAAAATGATTCGAAACTCTTGCTTTGCTTCATTTTTACTTCCATTTCTTCTCTTTAATTTTCACAATTTTAATTATAATTAGTTTATTTCTATTTTATTTTTTTGACATGTAAATGAACGTCAATTTTTTTTTTAAATGAAAAATGTTTACATTGAAGATTGCTACCACTGTAGAAAGCCTCTAGGCTTAATTAATTTAAATAAACTTAAATTTAAGATTTTTTTAATATTAAAAATTAAATAAATATTTTCTCAATATATAATTTTTTTCTCTATTTGTTAATAAATAAAATAATCAAAATAATTTTTTTTTAAAATTAAATTAAAATATCAAAATAAAAATAAACAGTAATAAAATACCTAAATCTCTAGAATACTAAATAAACTAGCAGTTGCACATTTTTGTGCATGCAATGATAAGCTGACAGGAGTGATATGTTTGTGACAGGAGTGATATGTTTGATGTGGAATAAAAGTGCAGTATTATACGCGAATGCAACATAGATCAACTACATTTAGTTAGATAAGGTTATGACTATAGTTCAATTAGGGTTGAATTAGTTAATTTTACGAGGCTTGGTATTTAATCAAGATTAGTCTTTCATCAAGTTAAATTTCTATCGAGAATTGACATATGATCATGATTTAATTATATTTAGATTAGGTTTAGATTTTAAGTTAAGGTTTAGCTATATTTATGGTTATTTTTCAAATTGGATTAGATTAGGGATATGTATGATATAGGCTCATAATTTGTTTAGATTGTATATGGATTAAGATTCAAGTTTGTTTAGCACAAGTTTTATGGTTAAGTTTAAAGATTCATTTATCAAGTGATCCAAATTTTTCATTGAAGATAGGGAGTAGATTTTGGAAGGTGCGAAAAGCTCAGTTATTGTTTACTAACGGGATAAAATATAGGATTTAAAATAGAATTATAGTTAGGGTTGCATTTCATATTATAATTTAGTCGATAGGCTATTTGTGGGAACTTTGTTCCAAGAAATTAATTTTTTGACAGAAAATTTGTAAGAGTTTGGCCGAAAAATTGAAAATCCTTCTCGTTAATTACTTACCAGTCAGTTTTTACCTACCAGTCAGTTTTTACCTCCCTCCACTTTTAACTCTTGTTTTGATATTGATTAGTTGTTATCTCCACTTTTAACTATTGTTTTTCTTTTATTATTTATTAGTTGGAATCTCCACATTAGCTCATGTTGTTTAAAATTGATTTAGATTTTAGTTTTTAAATTATTATTATTATTTTTTTATTAGTTTAATTTTTTTAAATTATTATTTTTTAGTTTCTATAATTTATTTAGTCAATAGAATATTTATTAGACTTTTTTTTTTTTTGTATTTCTCTTATTAATTTTTCATAATAGAATTTTTTATCGTTTTTAAAAATGATTTTTTTTTTAATTTGATAAATTTAATTTAAATAAATTATATTTATTAATCTATTTAAAAGATTTTAGTAAAGATTATGTTATTTAAATTAAAAATTATTAATAATCTAATTTGTTCACATAAGATTATAATTTAAATATCCACTTTTAACTATTGTTTTTCTTTTCTTATTTATTTAAAAAATAATTACTTGTGACCTCCACATTCGATTATGTTGTGATCTATATTTATTGAACTTTTGATTTTTTTAAATTGATTTAGGTTTTAGTTTTTAAATTACTTTAAATTTTATTTTCATATTAGTTTAGTTTTTTTCTTTAAATATATATTTTTTAATTTCTATAATTTATTTAATCAATAGAATATTTGTTAGAGATGTTGTTATTTTTCATATTATTTTTTTTGTATTTCTCTTATTAATTTTTCGTAATAAATTTTTTAATGGTTTTTTTTTTTTTTAAATGATTTTTTTTTTCATATTTGGTAAATTGAATTTAATTGTAAAATATTGAAATTATTGAAGACGTTTCTTAAGCAATATTCAAATTTCTTAAATATTGTAAATTTTATATCTATGTTTTAATTTTTAACTTTTTTATTTTTTAATTTTCGTTTTTAAAAAAACTTATATTTACATTATTTAATGTTCTTTCTACATTTTTCTCTTAAATCTCATCTCCTATCGGCACACTCGTTGCATGTACAAAAGCATGCGACTACTAGTTGTAGTTATAATTATCTTTTTGTTTTATGTAAGATCAAGGTTAAAATTACTATTTACAATTAAAATATATTTGCAGGCTTTAGATTACACATTGGTTATGATTTTTGTTATTTAATCTGCAAATTTTTCAATTTATCATTTGATAATTTTGTACACTTTATTTAGTGAAAGTTAATCAAACAATAATTCAAATATCTATTATATTTAATAGTAAATATATTAGATAAATGTAATGCATAAGAACTATAGCGATTTAACATTTCTATTTTTTATTTTACTTACTAAAATTTAATAATTAATTAATATATTTTTAATTAAAATGTAGACTTATATTGTTTAGACATTAGGATAAAATATACCCAAAAAAAAAGAAATTAATCTATAAATAAACAACACTTGTAACCTATATTTTCCTTTTTGCATGTAAATTGTTTAAATTCTAAAATTAGACTAAATTGTATATATGTTTTTAATTTTAAATGCATCAATGCTTAATTTCATAATAAAATTTTAATTTAATATATATATATATATATATATAGAACCTTTCTATTTTTTCTATTTAATTTTATTTTTTATTTCACATAAAATTATTTCATTTAAAAAAAAATTATAATAATTTTTAATTTTTAAAATGTATCATCACTTAATTTTAGAATAAATCTAAAATTAAAATCTATATCTATATAAAATCTCTCTATTTTTTTCCTAGATTTAATAAGAATTCTGAATTTTAAATTATTTATAATTATCAATTAATTTTATTAAAAAAAGTTCAAAACAAAAATTTAAATAGAAATTAAAGATTTCTCTAAATATATAAACAATCATAAAAAATAAAAATTAAACACATTTCAAAACTATAAAATAGTAATTATTCATAATTACAAATACAAAGATAACTATAAAAAATTGGAAACTGGGTAAAACAAATATTCTGAAAAATAGGAAGTTTCTAATAACATTGTTTATTAAAAAATTAAAAAAATTAAGAACTTTATTTTTTTACAAAGTTAATAAAGTTCATGTTCACCAGAAAAGATAATTATCCGATAAAAGTCTTACAAACTTTTCGACAATAAAATGCATTTCCAGGAGCAAAGCTCCCACAATAAGCCTATCGGCTTAACTAGGAGTTGCACACTTTTGTGCTTGCAACAATAAGTTGATAGGTGCTCAATAATAAATAATAAAAGTTAAATATAATCTTATGTGAACAAATTAGATTATTAATAATTTTCAATTTAAATAACATAATTTGAATCATATTTTTTGAAAGGGAAATGGAGTGGCTGATGGAATGGCAGCTATAGGCCTAAATGTGAAGGGATTAAGATGTTGGAGGGAATTTAATGCCTTGCCAAATTTGGTAAGGGATTTAGTGAATAAAGAAATCAAGTATGATGAAATCTAGCTGGATGATCATTTTAAATTTTAGTGACCTGTTGCTAAATAGGCGGATAGGATAGAGCCATGATGGACAGATGGCAAGGAGTGGTGGAAAAGGTAGTTGTAATAATAAATTTGCATGGCCCAAAAAAGAAAGAATTTTGAAGTTTGAGATGATAGGTTTTTTAATGATTTTTTTGTGTGTGTTCTTGTAATCTGGGATAAGTAAAGGTTCAAATTTTAAATGGTTTGAGAGTATTGGGAATGATGCAAAAGATTAGAGAAGAGATAGAGGCGGTTGCCACGTGACATTTATGTCAAGAAGGGATGTTGCTATTATTAACAATAAAGGCCTTTATGTCCACTTAAGGGCTATTATTTTTATGCCTAAGTGTGACTTCATTCTTAGTAATTGCCTCTGGGTTTGGAAGAAGAAGAGCATTTTAGGGAAAATTGTAGAGATGGGAGGAGATCTTTTGCAAATTGAGTCTTCCATGATAGAGGAGAATGCTAGAAAGCCATTGGTGTGGTACATGCTGAAGGAAGGTGGTTTCATCCCATTTATGGAGGCATTGAATGGGTACAATGAAAATTGTTCCCTGCAATTTGTCAATTCCTGGGAGTACCGAAGAGTAATAATTAATGGCATATCGTTTCATATCTTTGAGGAAGTCATCTCTACGGTGATGAGTCTTGCTATGAGGGGAAGAAAATGGCAAAAAGTGACAAGGGTGGCTAACGAAGCAAGTCTGCAACGCTTCTTCTTGGAAGGGGAGGAACCTATTCGACATAGAGGAGGATTTATGCAGGAGAAGCTCCCCAAGCCATAGAATGAGGTTTGTTTGATGTTGATGAACTACCCAAATTTGGAAAGGAGGTATGGTGTCTATTATTACTATCACTTCCCTCTCCTAAACCATTTTCACCACCATGACTTTATTTCCATTTCGTTCTTTCTGTTACATGATTTGGTGGGTACAGTTACTGATGTCAAAGAAAAAATTAGGAAGGGTGTTAATTATACCATTTTGCATCAAGGGTTGATGTTCTAGCTGTATCAATTTCACCTTACTTTGGTCTCCCCTAGGATTGTTGAGATTGATATTCCTGCTCACCCCAAGCCTTGGCCTCAACAAGCCCCCCTTGGGATCACGAGTCCTAGAGCCCCTACCCCACAACCTTGGCCCAGTGGGTTCTCTATTGAGTTGAAGCCCACCCCCTTTGAAAAATAGGGAATTCAGACAAAGGGAAAGAGAAGGAATAAGATGAGTCAGAGGACGAGGTGAGAAGTGGTAGGAGGGGGTCAAGGAGAATTACAAAATCCAATGCTAAAAGGAAACTGAGAACTACGGCCTCACAAGAGGAGAAGACGAATTCAAAGGATATGGGTCGTCCTATACAAAGGATGAAAGAAAAGGCTTCAACTTTTGGTGAGGGGAACATGGGGGAGGAATAAGTGGAGGTTTTTTATTCCTCAAGGTCTAGCTTAGGAGGTGGGATAGAGGAGAAGAAGGAGATGATGCATGTTTCAACCACCATTAGGTTGGGGTGTGCGGACTTAACTCAGGACCAGATCCCTAAAACTATGGATAGAGTGCCCTTCCCTATAATGATATCCTCTCTTGTTAGGGTTTCTTCCAAAGATAATGCTAACCCCATAATTGTGTAGGATGTCACTAAGGAGCGGGCTGATGACTACCTTTGTGACAAGCAAGAGGTTACCGCAGAGATCAGGAAGAAGACTGGCAATGATGTGGGAAAGAATCCATGTGTTGGAAGAAAGAATGCACCTCTTGACAAAATTTACTATCAAGGCACATGCAAATGCAACCACGCTACACTTGCTTAAAGACCAAAAGGTGATTTGCTAAAGGAGGACTCCAAAATGTTGTTTAACTTCTTGGTGGAAGACTAGGCCAATATCCTCCTAGGGAGGAAGGAGGCCAAGAAGCCTTAGGGCTCTCTTCTTCTGGTTTTTTATGTTTTTTTTCTACTGGTTGTTGAACTTGGCTGGGTTTAAGACGGTTGTGTCTTTGTTTTTATGTTTCCTTAGCTTTTTTAGTTCTAGTACAGGCAGTAGTTATGTTATGCTTGTTGAAACTCTTTTAGTTATGTTCCCGAACTATGTTTTTGTGTTTTAAGTGGTAGGGGGTAATTTTGGATGGTGGTAATTTGCTAGTGGTTCACCAATTTGAGTGTTTAATCGGCCAACCCCCTAGTTTTTGGCTCCTTTTAATTCAAAAACATAACTTGTTTAGTGGTTTTTTCTAACTAATACTCTTCAATTGGTGGGTTGAGGCTTAGCCTCCCCTCTTTGGATGTAATCCTTTTTTTTGAACTCTCAATCTTTAATACAAAAAATCCTTTAAATAAATTAATAATTATTATTTATTTTAATTTAATTTATTAAATATGGAAAAAATAATCATTTAAAAAAATTCCATCAAAAAAATTACTATAAAAAAATCATAAGAGACATAAAAAAATAATATGAAAAAATAACATTTAAAGAAAAAACTAAACTAATATAATTTAAAAAAAAAAACTAAAATCTAAATCAATTTTAAAAATTAAAAATTAAATAAATAGAGATCACACATGAGCTAATTTGGAGATCGCAAGTAATTATTTTTTTAAATAAATAGAAAAAGAAAAACAATAGTCAAAAGTGGAAATTCTTTAGTTTGACAAAAAGTTTGCTTAACAATAATTTTGCTTTTGCGATAATGCCGAACTTCCAAAATCCAGCGAAGAATCATGAGAAGAAATTTTTGCAAAAATAATGGAAAAACAACTCATATGGTCAGGGAAAGTAATGGGAAGGATCGCATCTAGACGAAGGCAAAAATTGGCAGCATAGAACACCTCAAAGCAACCATGGTGAATAATTCAAAATCAAAATAGGTAACAGTTTTGAGATCCTAAACAAATTCGATGAAGAGCCTCCCAGCCAAACAAATAATAGAGGGAAGCAGATGAATCAATGCATAGACTCATGATGGATAACCTGTTTCAAAAGCTCAGAGGTACTTTCTTCCATTAATTGGCACTTGTTTTTCACTTTGGAGCATTTGGATAATCAATTTTGGATCTTTAATTTAACAAAATATGCTTGCACGGAGACTACCACTAAACCCTATAGACAGTAATATCTGGCAACACCTTAGATGGCAAAGATACCCGCCAAAACTGATCCACCCCCATCTTACATCCCTCCACACCGACGAAGTCACAAACAAAAAGAAACATCAAACCCTAAAGCATCTGTTGGATTGGGTAAAGATTTGGAAGAACCAACAAGGATATTGATTAAAAAAATTGATAATTCTTGGGACAAATGCCTAAAGGGAGGAGTATTCGCAATTTGGAATGGTCCACAACATGATCTCCCTCTTTTATCTAACTGGTTGGAAGAAATCTGGAAGGAACAGGTAAGTATATCGTGTTTTTCGGATAAGGTACTTTATATTCAATGTTTAGATGAAGCTATGAAAAAAGAGTTTATTTTTATTTTTGTATGCTTTTTCAATGGTTATTGTGTTAAATTCATAGAATGGTCATAGAATTTCAATGAAGCAAAGATAGATTGTAAGATGCCTTCATGGTTTATTCTACCTTCTCTGCCTCCAGAACTTTGTCAAGAGGATATTATTAAATCCCTAGGATCTGTAGTTGGAGAGGTAGAGGGTATAGATGCATCCTTTTATTGTTGTAACAATGTCAAAATACTTATTAATGTTAAGTTTAATCATCCAAATGAATTTAAAAATGAATTCATAACTAGTAAGGCTAAGTATGATATCCTCTTTCAGATGTATAAAGGGAAAATAGTTGACATTTTAAAATTTGATGAAGCACATAAGATCATGCCCAAGATACTTCCCCTGACTTCGAATGTTAGAAGCAAGTATCCTTGGCTAAGAATAATGAAGATTAAAAGACTTCAAGAACAAGACTGGCTCACAAAGCAGTAGAATGCCCAAACCAATCAGAAGGAAGGGAGGGAATTCAAAGATATGGAAGAACATTCCCCAGAAAGAAGAAGGATTAAATCGGTCATAGTACTTAAGCCCATGGAACAGGCAAAGAAGGAGGCTAATGATGTAATCCTAAAAAGATAGAAAAGAAAAATGGAAAAGGAAATGGATAAGAAGAAAAGGAATGTAGGTAAGACTAAGAATGACAAAGATGGCAACCTACAAATACAACATAATTCTGGAAATATGGAGGACATTGGTTCAGATAATAATGTGACTACCATCAGAGATATCACAAAAAAGGGTACATTGCAAGAAGAAACTTCATACACAACTCAACCAGATCTTAAACTTAGGAATCAGTTAGAGGATAAGCAATCGTCGAAAAAGATGCTTGGATCTGAAGGGAAGGAAAAAGATAATTGTTCTTTGATCCCAGAACAAATAGGGGAAGCAAACCAAATTAAGCAAGTTGCAAGTAAAATAGGGGAAATGAATTTCAAAGAAAAGGAACTCAGTGATACTCAAGCCAAAGTTTCAGAAATAATAGAGAATTATGACATAGGTGAAGAAGAAAATGACCTTCTCTTTTCATCTCCAACAGATAGATTGAAAGAAGATACAATGCGAGATAATAATCAGGATGCTATGCAGCAAACAATAAATAAGAATATTGAGGCAGATTCATCAACACCTGGAAATAAGAGGCCCGAAGGAGCATCCAAATTTTGGCAAACACCCAGTCATATGCCCACTTCACCCTTCACCCCAGAGGAAAGTAAGATAGAGATGCAGAGGAAAGAAATAAACTCAGATAACTTACTATTGGTAGAAGTTCAGAACTTCTTAAATAAGGACTCACAGTCCACTCAAGAAGCAGAAGTGCCAGAGAATGTTTGTTACTAGCTTGAACAGCTATCTGAAGAGCTAGTTCAGGCCTTCGATTATGATAATATAAACAATAGTACTACACTCTAGAAAGAGGAATTGATTCAAAGAATCATCAAACTGGGGGGGAAGGAGTATACAACTAAAGACCTTAGAAGAGATCTACTTCAAATTCAGATGGAGGATAGTGCTATGGAAATGGACAAGCAAAGTAGGAATAAATCAGAAACTAGTAAAGGGAAGTATAGAACATCAGAAGGAAATGAAGAGGAACATAAGCTGGAAATATTGGTTGAAGAAAAGATTGGGACCAAGATATGCAGAGAAATAGAGGAAGAGGAGTTCCAAACAATAGGAGATATTTTAATCTCATCAGTACATGATATTGATGATAATATGCAAGAACTAGGTTTACGTATGAATCAGGAAGGATTGAGTTCCCCTATTTGTGGCAAGTTGAAAGGAAAAAGAGGAAGGAAAACTCTGAAGGAATTACGAGAAACTAAAGGACTAAGTAGGGAACAGAAGAAAATTGATGAGCTTCTAAACATGGGGAAGGGGAAGTGCCTTCCCAAGGCACCATGAGGATTACAACTTGGAATGCTAGGGGTCTAAACGCCCCCAGTAAAAAAAGACTAATTAAACAATACCTTAATAATTTTAACTCATAAATAATTTTAATACAAGAAACTAAATTAAACAAATTAGAAAGTTCCAAATTAAATAGAAGCCTAGGTTTTTGGGATTCAGTATTTGTTGAGGCAATGGGTGCATCGGGTGGTCTAGGTATTATTTGGAATCCCAAAAAAATAGAATTGAAGTATTTAGTTAATGGCTTTAATTGGATGTGTGTCAGCATACAAAGTTTAAAATTTGATATTAAATTTATTTTAATTAATGTATATGGACCTATTTGTCCAATTAAGAAAAAAGAGGTGTGGGATGAATTAAGTATGGTGATACATAATCAACAGAATAGCCATGTCTTAATGGGTGGTGATTTCAACACCATTATCAATCTGAATGAAAAAGTAGGAGGAATACAACATCTTTCATCCTCCTCCGTGGAATTTAAATCTTGGATAGATAAACAAAGCTTGGTAGAAATTCCATTAAGTAATGGTACATTTACTTGGAATAATAGAAGGAAGGATCATGCTTTCATTGTGAAAAAGTTAGATAGGTTTTTTATAGTAGGTAAAATTTTGAATTATAATAAAAATCTCGTTTCATCCATCCTGCCACTTGCAGGTTTAGACCATTTTCCAGTACGTATGGAAATATCGAAACCATCTAAACCACCCAGAAATCTTTTCAAGTGTGAAAAAATGTGGTTTCAAGATCCAAAATTTATTGAACAAATTAGGATATGGTGGGTACAGGCAAACTTTGAGGGCTCTAAAATGTTCATTTTTGTATCTAAGCTTAAAATGTTAAAAGAAAACATTCTAAGATGGAATAGAGAACATTTTAATAATATCTTCAACGAAAAACTGGAGATAGAAAGAAAATTAAATAATTTAAACTTGGAAATCATTAGATCTGGTATGGATTATGAGAAATACCTTTTAGAAAAAGAATTGTTGACAAAACAAGAAGACATACTTTCAAAAGAGGAAACATTTTGGAGACAAAAGTCAAGGGAGAAATGGTTGGATGAGGGAGATTGTAATACAAATTTTTTTCATAACTCAACCATTTATAATAGAGCTCAATCAAGAATCACGAGTATCATTAACAATTCGGGTATGCAAACTGGAAGTCCACAAGAAATAACAGATACGTTAGTCTCCCATTTCAAGAAATTACTCAACACTTATGAAGGATCGAATAGGATAGCCTAGTCCAATATGCTCAAATTCATTCCAAAACTCATAACTCCTGAAGATAATAAAAATCTCAACTGCCCAGTCACTCTAGAAGAAGTTCGTCACGCAGTCATTAATATGAACCTTGACAAATCGCCAGGGCCCGATGGTTTTCAAGCCTTTTTTTTTTTCAAAAATGCTGGGATATATTAGGAATAGACCTATGGAAAGCCATTGAAGCATCACGAAATGGTGGATCACTGCTGGCAGAAATTAATTTTTCCTTTATTACACTAATTCCTAAGAAGGAAGGGCTGGAACATCCTAGTGACTTTCGCCGTATAGCTTTATGTAAGACAATTTACAAAATTTTCTTGAAAATTATGGCTACCAGACTCAAGGAATACCTACAAAAACTAATCTTGGAAGAACAAATAGGTTTTGTTCCAAGGAGATCCATTTTGGATGGCATTCTTATAATTCAAGAAACTATTCACTCAGCAAACAGAGACAAGGAACCATGTATGCTAATGAAACTAGATATACAGAAGGCATACAATATGGTTGATTGGCTCTTTCTTTGTAAAGTATTAGAAGCATTTGGCTTCTCTCACAAATGGATTAATCTAATCTTTAAGTTTATCTCTATGCCTAAAATTTATGTTCTCGTCAATGGAACCCCAGAAGGCTTGTTTGAGACTTCTAGGGGTATTAGACAAGGAGACCTGCTCTCACCTTCCCTCTTTATCACTATGGCCAAAGCTTTTGGAAGGGCTATTTCAGATGCATATTTAAGATGAAGGATTTCAGGTATTTCTGTAACTAGAAATGTCCCTAACATTACTCATCAACAGTATGCGGATGATACCATCCTTCCAGGTAAAAGCTCAGTTCAAGAGGCTTTGGGCTATAAAAATATTTTGTAGACCTATATGGAGGCCTCAGGACAAAAAGTGAACAAAGAGAAATCTGAGATTTTCTTTTTCAATACCAGACTAGAGATGGAAAATTTGATCTGTAGGATCATGGGTTTTAAAAAGGGTCAGTTTCCTTGCAAATATCTAGGAATCTCCCTAGAGAAAGGATCAAAGCAATCCAAAGTATAGAAGGACACAATTGAAAAGGTAGATAAACGAATTGGGAGTTGGAAAAATAAATGGCTTTCTAAGGCAGGTAAAATTACAAAGATCAGGTCAGTCCTCTCCACCATCCCAATTTTCCCTATGGCTTTTTTACCTCTCTCCAATTGGATGTCTTTGTCTTTCGAATCCAAACTTAGGAACTTTTTATGGAAAGATAAAGGAGAAGATAAGAAAATGGCCCTTATAAAATGGGATAACATATGTAAATCGAAAGAGTTTGGGGGCCTAGGTATCAAAAAGCCCCAATGGCAAAATGAGGCCTTTGGAGCAAAGCTAATTTGGAAATTATATAAGGAATCGGATAAAAAATAGGCTAAAATTTAATTTAACAAATATCTCAACTCTTCAGACCCAGAATCCTTGTTTAGAATGGATAAACTCCCTAAAGGATAAAAATGTTGGAATTTCATGACCAAATGTAGAAGTCTTATTGGTAAAATCCTGACTTGGGATGTAGGATCTGGTGACAAAGCGTTGTATTGGGAAGACTCATGGGACGAACTTCCTCCGATTGAATCCTCCCCCACTAATGATATTCTTAAGAAAAGGTTGACCTCATTATGGGGCAGTAAAGTTAAGGACTATAAAATAAAAGAAGTTTCGGAAGGGGTCCTAAAATGGAAGTGGTGTTCGCTGGACAACATAGAATTTGATCCAGACCTCATACAGGCTTATGAAAAGATTATTTCTAGCAGAAATATCAAACAAATCGCAAAGTCGGACAACCTTATTTGGGCAGGATCCAAGGATGGCTTATATAGTGTGAAACAAGGATATAATACTATTATTCAATCTCAGAAATGGTCTAAGATTGAAATCCCACTTAATCTGTTTTGGGATGCGACATGTCTTCCTAAGGTCAGATTCATTTGATGGCTAGTCCTACAAAAGAGGGTTTTGACTGCCGATAGATTATCAAGATTAGGTATTATAGGCCCTAATTGGTGTGTTTTATGTAAGCAGAGTGATGAAAATGTAGATCATCTATTCCTCAATTGTCCTTATGCACTCAATTGTTGGGAATGGCTTATGGCTCATCTTAGTTGGACTTCCCCTTTGCAAAATTCTATCAAAGGGTTGCTCGGTTCATGGCCCACAAATTCTATAGGTGGGGTATATATCAAGCTCTGGAATATTTGTCCCTCAATTGTGGTTTGGGAATTGTGGAAGGAGAGAAATCAATGCATTTTTCAAGAAAAATCAATAAGCATAGAAAGGTTTTTATTGAAATTAGAAGCTTCTATAGTGGAAGTGCTAAATGCTCATCTTAGGAAATCATTAAAAGTAGAAGGCTCATTCTCAATGTAGGATGGGTATATGAAGAAAAATTGGCCCACCATTATCAACCCTCCTTTAGTTCATCACATACATAGCAAGGAGGCAAGAGAAAATTGCAAATGGGTTCCACCCCCTCAAGGGTGGTATAAATTAAATTTTGATGGTGCAGCCTGGGGCAATCCAGGGATAGCTGATATTGGTTGCATTATCAATGATGAGCGTGAAAAATGGTTAGCCAAGTTGGCTTCACCGCTACCTTCGTCTTCTAACAACATAACTGAATTAGTAGCTTTAGAGAAGGGATTACAACTTTGTGAGAAACTAGGCTTGTCCAGGATCATTATAGAAGGCGATTCTCAAATTGTTCTCAATGCGGTTAATAAGAAAAAGACTCCAAATTGGGTGCTAAATTCAAAGCTTCAAGAAATCCTTATGATATTAGATAATTTTGAGGAAATTCATATTACTCATATTTTTAGAGAAGGGAATATTAAAGCTGACAGGTTAGCTAATAAGGGTGCGGATGGAATTCCAATTTTAACATACAATTTGTAATTTATAGATTTGATCCTTCCCATCTAAGTAGCTAAAAACTTTCTAGATTTTAATTATCATTAAAATAGTTATAATAAATAGGAATATTAGGACTTTAATTAATTTGGTATCTTATGCTTATAAGGTATTGAAGTAATTAGGGCTCTCATGCGCGTCCCTCTTAAGTCTTATCCCAAAGGATATGTTTTTAGTATGATATTGTCCCACTGTAGTTTTTTGTAGAAAGTGCATCATTAGAAGGCACTTGTAGGATCCCACTTTTGGTAATGGTATCCAAAACTTATCAATGTTATGCTACTCGAGTACGATGAGGTAAGGGGTTTTACATGTGAGGCTTCATTAAGAAGTGATATGTGTCAAAGCCATAATGATGGCAGTAATCTCGATCGTTTTGTTAAAGGACAGACAATGAGTATTTTAGATGCAGAAGCGAAGAAGGATTTCAATTAAGGTAGATGTTGGTGGATTTGTTTCTACAGAAGTCTTTCAATTGATATCCTCGAGCACCCTAATCTCAGCTTGAATGGAGACTAATATTCATGTTTTTCACTCAACTGAAAATAGGACAATGGCCTTTTTGGGGAAGGTCAAACCAGAGAGATGGAATCGTTTGCTGAGAGAGATAGATGATATGATTCACTTCGCCATAATTAGAGCTATAGGAGAAGATTTTTTTGACTACAGTGCAACTTGGAGAACCAACAACTCCATAATTGGCTCTTTCATAGGGGTAATGATTAGGGCAAAAACTCGGAAAGAAGATATAGTAAGGCTCTGCTTCAAACTTTTTGACCCGGTGTGGAGGAAAGGAATGGAGAAGGAAGTTTATAGCATTGATGACAAATTCAGAATTCCATTGCCTGAAAGGTATATGAGGGAACCTTTAGGCTTTGCAAATTTAGAGACGGCCCCTCGGCGACAATCCCTCATAGTCAGGGAAAACCTAGCATTCTATAGGGAATGGCCACGAATGGAGGCCAGTGTTAATTTTCTTTTATGATGGAGAAGGATAGTTGTAGAGGAAAAGAACAAATGGATCACATATTACCTCAAATTATTCAAGGTTTATGTGTAGTCAGGAGTGATATTTGATGACCTCAGTGAGCTAGAATTCTAAACTATTAACACGGTAAAGACAAGTAGAAACAGGGTCTCATTTGAACTGCCTCCTTACATGGACGTGGAGGAATCTGATGATGTTCTAGAGGTGATCATGGTTTCATGGAAGAAACAAGAAAGGTGCAGGGAGGAAGAGAATTGAATGTTGAATTAGGGTTTGAACTTTAATTTTCGCAAGAATATGGTATGTAGATCTTTAGGTGGTGCTCTACACCCAATTTTATTATATTAGGTAGAGTAGGTATATACTATGCTAAAAGTCTAGTCCCATATAGATACATTAAGGATTAATTCAAGTTTCAAATGCTTCTACCTACTAGGGGTTGTCTAGATAGCAGTATCAGATGTATTTAGAGTATGTTAATGTAATCAATACTTATGGAACTTGCTGTTTATATATATATATATATATATATATATATATATATATATATATATATATAATGTTGGGTCTTTGCCGTATATTTAAAATGCTTTATGGATGAACCCCTGTATCTTCTTTTTTTGACAAAGATTGTTTTGGGACCTGTGGTTTTAGTTTCATAGCCTAGCATGTATTATGTTTGGTTTAAGGGTGTAGATATGATGATTTTTGTTTTGAGAAATAGTAGGTTTGATAGTTGCAATCCTATAACATGGAGTGGGGAATGTTTGCTTCAAGTATGTATTTATTTCCATTATAGGATTCAAACTATAGAATGGGATGTATCCTCACAAAAACAATATAGATGTATGTCACCACCTGATATTTCTTGGATGTAAGAATTTATGTCATTGTCTTGGACATGGCTATGTTTATGTTTCTGCTCTTTTGCGTCGATCGTCAATAGTCTGTTTAATTGACATGCTCAGCTCGAATTTCATTGAGATTTTCAATCAGAATATCAGCTCAAAGATTTATTTAAGTATAAATTTCATTAGTCGGGTTTAGGATATGTAAGCTTTGGGAACACTCTGTATCAAAATTTTTAGAAGGAATCCCTTTCTGAAGTAGCACAAAGATGGACATTTAATTGATGCCAGGTCTATTGCTTGATGATTTCAGGACGGATTTAGATGGTAGTCTTCAGAATCATAACTGGTATAGAAGCCCTAAATTCTGAATGGGCTTCTATCAAATTTATAATCTTAGATGACTGGGAGTTATGTATAATGGTTCCTCTAGGAGTAGCTCTGTAATTTTGAATTGGTAATTGTGGTAAGAAGCGTATTGATAGGTTAGTTGGATCTTTTTCTTGGTTTGTTTTGTTTTGACATATCCTTCTTGGCTGGGTAAGATTATGTTAGTCTTTATCTATGATTTTTGATTTAAAGACTCGGAGGAAAGTTAAGTTTGAAGAACTACTATGACCTTAATTTAGGGGGTATAGGAGAATAGGGCTTTTATGTCATCTTCCAGTATGATACTAAGATGCTATGTTAATTAGTTTCTTATTCAGGTTGTGGTTTAGTATGTATTCTGGTCTGTACTTTAGCTTTGATAGATGAAATATGGATAGAATAGAATGTAGTCTCTTAAATCTCATTGCAAAAACTTGTTCTGGCTTTGCCAATTTGAGATCTGATTCAACAATTTTGACAGGATTATGTTTAATAATTTTTCGCTCTAACCTCATTTGATGTTTAGTTAGTTGGAAAATTTCCTTTGGTAGAAATGTCATGTTGTAGGGTGCAGTCAAGGATGATCATCCTGAGGACAACAGTATATCTATGGAAATTGGATATATCAAATTGGTCCTTTCTCTTATAGTAGCTATTTCATGAAGATTGAATGGATTAAACTGTCAATGCGTATCCATGCATGAGAAGAAATGTATCTATGTGTATCTAGTACATAGGTCACTAGGGTATGCCCATTTTATAAGATGTAATGATACAGGACTTCAGTCCCGGGCTAGACTGGAGGTTTTCGTTCTCTGTTCTTTCCTACCAGTGGCCGTTTGAATGGAGAAAGTTGTTGTTACTTTCTATTATTAATAAAATCTATCATGGCCTTGGCCGTTTATTGATAAAAGAGAGAGAGAGAGAGAGTCAAAAGTGGAGATTTAAAATATAATCTTATGTGAACAAATTAGATTATTAATAACTAAAATCTTTTAAATAGAGTAATAAATATTATTTACTCAAATTCAAATTATCAAATATGAAAAAAAAATTATTTACTCCGGTTCGAGTCACACTAGGTTTACCACAAACCCTTTTAAGGGTGAGTGAGTAGTCGAGTTGGTGTGAAGGCGAGTCGTGAGGCGTAGTGTTAGGCTAATGATCTCGGTGCTACGCATCAACTCCGGTTCGAGTCACACTAGGTTTACCACAAACCCTTTTAAGGGTGAGTGAGTAGCCGAGTTGGTGTGAAGGCGAGTCGTGAGGCGTAGTGTTAGGCTAATGATCCCGGTGCTACGCATCAACTCCGGTTCGAGTCACACTAGGTTTACCACAAACCCTTTTAAGGTATCCAACTGAATTCCTTGCTAGCTTTGTTCCAGGAGGCTATTTTGTACTTCTCTACCCTCTTCTCTGAGGACTCTCCTCCTGCTGATAATGAAGAAAATATTATTTTGTCCTGTATTCCTTCCCTTATCACTTAGGAAATGAATGATTATCTCATGCGTCCTATCTCTTTGGAAGAGCTGGAGGCGGTGGTCTTTGGCATGCCTAAGGGGAAGGCTCCTGGTCCTGATGGTTTTCTAGTTGAATTCTTTCAGGAATTTTGGGACATCATTAATCATGATTTGTTGGAGGTGGTTAAAGAATCCTATGCTAGCAAGCAGATGCTTCAAGCTTTGAACTCTACATTCTTGACTCTTATTCCTAAGAGAGAGGGTGCTAATCAATTGGAGTTTTTTAGACCAATTGCCTTATGTAATGTGGTCTACAAAGTTATTACTAAGCTGATTGCTAAGAGACTGAAAAGTTGGCTTCCCATTATTATCTCAGAAGAACAAGGTGGTTTTGTTGCTAGAAGACAAATTTTGGATGGGGTGGTTATTGCTACTGAGGCTATTCACTCTATGGCTACTTCAAGGGAGAGAGCCATGTTTGTTAAGCTGGATATGGCTAAGGCCTACGATAGAGTTAAATGGAGCTTCCTAAGGAGTATTCTTCTTTCTTTTGGATTTAGCTCTGACTGGGTGAGTTGGATTATGAGTTGCGTTACTTCTGCCTCTTTTACTATTCTTATTAATGGTCAACCTTCACAACTATTTGGTGCTTCTAGAGGCCTCCACCAGGGTGACCCTCTCTCCCCATATCTATTCATCATCATGGCTGAAGGCTTGGGCAGATTCATTAAGCATCAGGTGTCCCAGAATTCTATTCAAGGCTGGCGGTGGGGTAATGGCTTACCTTCTCTTTCCCATCTTCAATTTGTTGATGATTCTGCTCTTGCCAGTCTTGTTAGGATCAAGGAAGCTGAAGCCTTTCGACATGCTTTGGACGTTTATTTGGCAGCTTCAGGCCAGAAAGTTAATGAGCACAAATCTTTCATTTACTTTTTTAACACTCCTGATTCTATTCAGCACAGGATTGTTGGTATCCTACGGTTTCAAATAGGTTCACTTCCTTTGACTTATCTTGGCATTCCTATTGCTATTTCCAGGCAGCCACGTCTCTTCTGGCAAAATTTGATTACCAAGCTTTAGGATAAGGTAAATCATTGGACTCATAGATGGCTTTCTACTGTTGCCCGGGTTACTCTTCTTCAAGCTGTTATCCAAGCTCTTCCTACTTATAGAAGCATGGTTCATGCTGCACCTATTTACTTTCTCAAGGAGTTTGATGCTCTTTCTCGACAATTCCTTTGGAGTGGTAATTTGCGTAGTACTAAATGGAGCTTGGTTAATTGGGCAACTGTTTGTAGGCCTAAAAAGGAGGGTGGTCTTGGTCTTCGTTCTGCTCTATTGAGTAGACAAGCTTTGGCTGCTAAACTTTATTGGCGATGGTGCTCTGGACAGCATCAACTTTGGGCTCGTATTATCACTCATAAATATTTTCATGGTGTTGATCCTTGCTCTATTTCTGCACTTCCTCTTGAAGGTCATGGCTCAATGGTTTGGCATACTTTGAAGACAGGTGCGATGTTGGTGAAGAGGGGTCTATTCTGGATATGTAAAGGAGGTTCTTAGGATTTGTTTTGGTTTGATGCTTGGGATGGATTCCCTTCCATTTTATCCATATACCCTCATCTTTAGCCTCTTTGTGACTCTTTTCTTGCTGCTGGATGGGATAAAGTGGCTCATTACAAGACTCCTTATCAATTGGGACCTGTTGTTGGTTATAGATGGAAGCATTCCTCTGATTGGCCTCCTAGAGGTACAGACATGGATCGTCAGGAGCTTTCTCAAATTCTGGCCTCTAGAGAGTGTTCCTCTTTGCTTGGTCCAGATGTATTGGCTTGGGGCAGTACCTTGTCTGGTAAATATCATGTCTCTACTGGGTATCAGGAGATAACTAGACAATTATTTGGGGATGCTGAGGTCCCTTGGTGGAAGCAAGTCTGGAATAAAGTTTCTTGGTCCAAGTGCAATTTTTTCATGTGGCTAGTGGCTCCCAACCGTTGTCTTACCTGGGATAATCTTTGTAAACGTGGATTTCAGGGCCCCTCTTATTGTGTTTTGTGTGGTAATGGAGAGGAGTCTGTCTCCCATCTGTTCTTCCATTGCTCCTATTCTACTCAAATATGGCACCTTTGGTGGAGCGCTTGGGGTTGCTCTTGTCGGCATGCTTCCTCTTTGCCTGAGTTCTGGGCTCGCTTGGGTAGTGCTCCCTCCAAGTCTTCTTCTCTCCATGTTGCTTGGATTGCTAGCCCATCTTTCATGCTTTGGCATATCTGGTTGGAGAGGAATCGTCGCATATTCCAAGATGTTCGGCTTGGTGTTTTGCATCTTTGGTGGAAAATATCACATTCTCTCCAGGAAACTATTCTTGTGAAGTGTGAGCTTGATGAGGGTATGGATCCGGTTGATCTTGCTATCTGTAATCGCCTCAATTTTCATCTGCAGGATGGGGTTGTGGCTCATAGGTTTCCTTCTATGTCCAGGCAGCTTCACCATCAGAGGAAGGGTTGGGTTAACCGAGATGGGCACTGGACTCCTCCTCCCTGTGGAGTTCTGAAAATTAACACTGATGGTTCTTCTCGTGGGAATCCTGGTCCGACTGGTATTGGCGGAGTGGCTCGTTGTAGTTCTGAGAATGTTAAATTTTTCTTCTCAATTCATAAGGGTGATTATACTAACAATCTCATGGAAGCTTAGGCTATTTTATATGCTATGGAACAGTGTTGCTTGTGGGGATGGAGTAAGATTATTTGTGAGTCTGATTCCCAGGTGGTGGTGAACATGCTTTCTTCGCAAGAGCTTGAGGATGTTAGTTGGCAGCTGGCCACTGTTGTTAAGCAGATTATTTTCTTCTCTTCCTCTTTTCAGTTCATTAGGTTCAAGTATATTCCGCGAGAATGGAATAGACCTGCTGATTGTTTAGCCAAATGGGCTTCTAGTCATGATCCGGGTTGGAATATTAGGGATAGGGGGCAACTGTCCTTTGAGATGGTGCAAGAATTTGATGATCTTGTTGCTCAGGATCGAGCTCCTTGTTGAGCTCTCCTTGTTGTATTCCTTTCTGTCTTAATAAATTTTTACCCCTCTTTTTGCGAAAAAACTAAACTAATATAAAAAATAAATTAAAGACTAAAAATTAAAAAAAAAATTTAAAAACTAAAAGTTAAATAAATAGAGATCACAACATAAGCTAATTTGGATATCACAAGTAACTCTTTTTTAAATAAATTGAAAAAGCAAGAGTCAAAAGTGGAGATTTAAAATGTAATCTTATGTTAACAAATTGGATTATTAATAATTTTCAATTTAAATAACATAATATTTACTAAAATCTTTTATATAGATTAATAAATATTATTTATTCAAACTCAAATTATCAAATATGAAAAAAATTATTTAAAGTATCCCATCAAAAAATTTATTATGAAAAATTAATAAGAGAAATACGTCAAAATAATATGAAAAATAACATTGAAATAAAAATTTAAACTATAAAAGTAATTTAAAACCTAAAATCCAAATCAATTTTAAAAATTAAAAGTTAAATAAATAGAAAAGGAAAAACAATAGTTAAAAGTGCAACTAATAAATATCAAAATAAGAGTTAACAGTGGAGTGAGATAAAAATTAGCCAGTAAATAATTAACGGGAAGGATTTAAAAAATTTCGGCCAAACTAAACTGACAACTTTTTAGTCAAAAATTTAAGTTCCAGGAACGAAGTTCCCACAAATAACCTATCTGCTAAATTAGATTTGTATGAAATAAAATAGATTTATATTAATTTAAAAAATATTTTTTAAATTTTAATTTTGGCAAGAAAACTATATAATTTTATTTTTAAAAATAATCAAATATAAATTGTCATTTAAAAAAAAATAAAAAAAAATAATATAAAACTTGCAAATCTCTAAAATAATAAATAAAATAAAAAATCATTCACTTTTTTATTAAAATTTCCTAAAAACTATGCATAAATCTTGTCATTTGTTCAACTTCTATCTATAAATACGGGGTCAGAGTATTTCAAATAGCCAAAAATTTGAGAAGACTCACATACTGAAATGCGTTTGACACATTTATATGAATAAAGTTCAAATTGGATTTTTAATTATCAATATTTTGGTAGTTGTATATTTTGTATATTGTTAAGTATCAATTGTCCATTCAATATACTAACTATTGTTAAAATGGAACAAGTGTTGCAAATGCTAATTTTTAATCTTCAAATAGATTAATAAATATTATTTATTCAAACTCAATTTATCAAATATGATTTAAAAAAAAAAAGAAATCCCATCAAAAAATTCATTATTAAGAACAAAAAAATGCATCTGAATTTTTTTTTAAAAAAAATGGCAAGCAGAAAAAGACACATGAAAAATGTGAATCGAAGAAAACAAGTGAACCTTCTGAAACCCTTCTCGAGGACCATCATAGGAAACCATTTCCTACAACATCCCCAAACATCCAAACTGCCTGGCAAAGCTTCGCATAATCATTGAGACCAAAGCAAGGAGAATGACTATGGTTATTTTGGCACAGCGAGGGTCCATACCTCAAATTACTATGCTCCATTGGCAGATATGCAAATGGAGAAGGAGGAGAACACGATAGTAAGACTCAGCCGAGAGAAGCCATCCAAAATATTCTTGGTCTCAAGCTTAGACAAATAGATCACGGTGTTCAACTTGACTAAGTACACTAGCCATAACCAGAATCTTTCTTGCTTAGGGCACGAAGGTTTTGCTCATTCTCAGCACCTAGATATTCCATCTCATTCATTGATCTGTCCTTCTCTACTTTCGTCCCCTACCTACATCCTCCCGCATCGTAGAGTAAGTAAAAACCCCCATCTAAACCCTAGACCCTCCCAATCCCTCCATTCCCTCATAGCATTAGAAGACACGGTTCTCATCATCAGTGATCAAGACAGTGAAGAGCAATGGGAAGAATTTCAAGAGGTGGGCCTCTTCGCCTAATGGAATGGCCCCATTACTAATTTGCATAAATTGATCGACTGGCTTGAAGAGTTTTGTGGTGCCCAGGTATGTATCTCTAAATTCTCTGATGGAATTCTCTCTCTTCATTGCCATGATGAACTAGTAAAAGAGGAATTTCTGAAGGCTTATGATTGCATGTTTAGAGGTCATGCATTTTATTTCTTTGATTGGATACCTAATTGTAATGAAAGCGATTTAGATTTATCAATTCCTTCTTGGTTTGTAGTTTACTCACTACCTCCATAATTAAAGCACATTAACATCTTAAAAAGGATTGGTAGATCACTAGGACATCTCATTGGATTGGATATGGCTTTTGAAAAAAGCAATAATGTTAAACTCCTAATTGGCTGTCAAATTAATAAATCCAATTCCAAACATTTAAAACTCATCACAAATAGATCCAAGTATGATTTAGAATTTCTCAGGTATGAGGGCAGAATATTAGATATTATCAGACTTGACGATGAAAGAAGGCAATCCTTCAACATGTTGGACAAAAAATTAGATCTTAGCAGATCTCTACCTCTTATCAAAAGTAGACAACTCAAGATGCTTCAAGAAGATTAGGCTTCAAAGGAATGCTTTATAAGAATTGGTTCAAATTTGACTAAACTAAAGCCAATCATGGAAGATCACAAGATAGGGCATAAGGAAAGGTGCCACAAAGGCATTTCAAACAAATTTGCAAACAATGAAGACAACAATACTCAATCAGATAAGAACCTTTTGGAAACTAGTGGCAAATCCTATCAAGAGGTTGTTAATAGAGACAAGGATAAATCCTCTGACAAATCTAGCAAACCTAGGTTGTAGAGCATCATTGTGGACAATAGGAAACAGAGAAAGAGTGTAAAGAAAAATAAAAAAAGAAAGAGTAGAGATAGAAAAGTTCAAATATCTCAAGGACAGGGACATACGGATAATAGGGAGGAATCTCTCAGGACTACCTCACCCAGCCATAAGAAATCTAAGGAGATACCTACTGAGAAAGGTTTAAAAGACAAAATTTATTAGACAAGTGAAGATTATAATTCATAAGTGATCCCTAGTATCCAGCAAGTAGGTGTTTTAGAAGATAATCAAGAAGGAAAATTATAGGAGCTCGAGAATCTCATGTTATTTACTTCTTGTAAGGTAAACAAAGAGGAATATCCCCAAAAGGAAGTAGTCTCACTAGAACTTAATCATCCCAGGTTGGCTGACAACAAGTTGGATACTCCGATCAAGAATAATAAGTTTTGGCAAACTCTAGCTGCAACAAGTAGCTCTCCATTCACACCTATCAGCAAGCATCACCATAGGGAAAGAGACTGTGAACAAGCAAACAAGCTACCAGTTAAAGAGCTTCAAGAATTTTTGAACAAGGAAAGCTACTCAAAACCAACACATATTGAACTTGACATGATAGAATCAAAAGAAGAGAATCTGGATTAGCTCGTTGATGAATTAATTCAAGTTTTTAGTGCTGACAGAATTGACAAAACCTCGACAGCTCAAAAGGAAGAACTTATCTAGAGGATCCTTAAACTAGGAGGGAAAAACCATACTTGTGAAGATTTTAGAAAAGACTTATCAAACATTGAACTGGAAAACATCTATGCTAATCAATCCCAAATAACAATCTTAGATCTCTCTACATGGCAAAGGCATAGTGATACCTCTAATCACATTAAATTGGGTTATATTTCAGAGTTTGTTAAGCAATCTGGTCTCTCTATTCCAAATTATATAGAAGCCAATCTTAAGGTACATGAACAATCCTTAGCAGAGAAGATTGATATAGTATAGAAGGCGGAAGCTAACCTAGACTAGCTAGGTATCTATATGTCTCAAGAAGGGCTCAAATCCCCCAATTGTGGCAAAGTAAAGGGCAAAAGAGGAAGAATATCACTAAAGGATCTTAGGGAAGTAGATGGCCTCAATAGGGAACAATAGAAGATAGATCGAATTTTCAACATGGGAAGGGGAAGTGCCTTCCCGATCAGGTATGAAGATCACTACTTGGAATGCTAGGGGCCTCAATGCCCCTAGCAAAAAGAGGTTATTAACATAACCTCAAATCCTTTATTTCTGATATTGTTCTGATTCAAGAAACTAAATTAAATACAGTAGAAATAGCTAAAATAAGTAGGATGTTAGGAGTATGGTATTATGTATTTCAAGAATCTTCAGGGGCATTTGGGGTCTAGGCATCATCTGGGATCCTAGGAAGGTTAGCATTAGTATACTTCATAGTTCTAACAACTAGATTAGTGGTAATGTTCAAAGTTTAAAATCAAACCTTAAATTTACAATCATAAATGTTTATGGTCTGATTAATAATATTGATAAAAAATTAGTTTGGAATAACATTGGTCAATTTATGGATAAACATAATAATGAGTTATTTTTACTAGGAGGTGATTTTAACACTATCCTAGACATCAATGAAAAGGTAGGAGGTATTCAAATGCTATCACAAGCATCCAAAGACTTTAAAGAGTGGTGTGCTTTGCATAATTTGATTGACACCCCAACCAATAATGGTACTTAAACATGGAACAATAGGCGAAAGGACTTTTCTTATATCGCAGAAAAACTCGACAGGTTTATGTTAAAGGGAGATCCGGATGTTAGTAATCTAAATATTCAGTATTTCATTTTGCCTATTGTTGGGTCTAATCATTTCCCGATCATATTTGAATTCATTGAGCCCCTCAAACTGGCTAGGAACCTATTCAAGTGCGAGAAAATGTGTATCAGAGCCCGAGTTTCTACATTGGGAGCTCTGGGTATATTGGAACGCCACGAGTGTTAACTAGTTGAATAAAAATGCAAACCTTAAACTGAAACTTGAAACTAGTTGAACTGAAACAATATGTAAACTATTAGTTACCTATTTTTCATACTTCAACACTCAAAACTTCAAAACTGAAATTATAATTAAACTGAAATTATAGGTAAACTGAAAATTGAAAATATCTTGTTTGCAAAACATGTGTCTTTTATCTATGTGTTTCAGTAGTGTCTCATGGTTATTTTAGCATCTTGTGTCTTGGATATTATTGTAGGATGGTATCTGGGACGAGATCTTCCGTTAGAGGCCATAGTCTTGGCCGTGGCAGAGGCCGTGGATGAGGTAGAGATATTAGTGTTCATGAGTCTATCCACGAGAGCCCCATTCAGGTAGAGAATAGGGAAGAGCATGTCAGTGAACATCAGGAAGAGAACCATGAAGAGGGACATGCCGACTCTGAGGAGGTTGATCTGAGGCAAATGATGCAAACCCTTATTGATCACTTACCTCCTGTTCTTGAGCAGGATAGAGCACACCAGGTTGGACATGAGCATAGACACAAATCTAGGAGTCCTCAGAGGGATCGACATAGATCCATAGTATCTTCTCAGATGAAGGACCTTCAGAGGTCCAAGATCAAGCCCTTTAATGGGCAAGGTTCTGGGTATGTAGCTGAGCAGTGCTTATTGCCCTTGACAGGATTTTTGCTATACAGGACTTTGACAGTAATGTCAAAGCGAGATTTTCCATTACCAATCTAGAGTTATTTGGAGCCACCTAGTGGACTATTGAGGAGAAGAAGTTGGGCATTAACATGGGTAGTGTCACTTGGGAGATTTTCTTGGAGAGTTTTCATGAGCGATTCCTACCAGAGGAATGGAAGCAGCATAGAGCAGATGAGTTCCATAACCTGAGACAGTTCACTATGACCGTTGTAGAGTATGAGCGCAAGTTCTATGAGCTCATGCCTTTTTCGGGATTAAGTGACAACCCAACGCAGTTGGCACAACATTTCATTCGAGGCTTGAACAACCGTTTTATTGGGGGTGTTAAGGTATTTGAGCCTAAGACCCTCAAGGATGCGGTACATCGAGCTATCCTGGTAGAGCAGAGTGTCAACTTTGGGCAAGGGGAATTTGTGGGAGCGCCTACTATAGCAGGATCTAAGGGCAACCACAACTCCGGTGGAATCAGGAAGCCTCCCTTCCCTAGGAGGAATCAACATCCTTAGCAGCATTCTCAACAGCAGCCTCAGCAGCATAAGGGATTTTACCCTCAGGCACAGAGTGGTGGTGGTGGATCCAACTCTAGGATCAATCGCAATGCTCAACATAATAAACAGAATCAGCAATCTCGGCCTGCACAGAGCAGCCAGTCTTTTGCTAGCAAGGGTAGCCACTAGCGGTCGAATGCACCACCTATAGGGAGAGGATCAGGTAGAAGCACGGGATGTTATTTGTGTGGACAGATTGGTCATATTGCAGCGTACTGCCCACAACGAGCATCTCAGTATTCAGGACCTAGGCCAACAACATCTGAGCCTACAGTCAAAAATGCAGGTGGATCTCATAGAGTATTTGCAGTGGTGGATCACCGTCAGGCAGACCATCAGGGGACAGTAGTTGAGACTATAGGAGCTATCCGAGGTACACCTCTCTCTGTATTATTTGATTCAGGTGCTACAGATTCTTTCATTTCTCCATCTCTAGTTGATAAGTGTAAGCTGGAGTCGGTTAAGCAAGATCATGGTTGGCAAGTGGAACTAGCCTCAGGTGCTAAAGTTTCCACAGATTCTGTAGTTCATAAGTGTGGACTTAGCATAGGAGGGTTTGAGACTTCAGTCGATTTTTGAGTTATTCCTCTTGGCTCCTACGATGTGGTCTTAGGTATGGATTGGCTTGGCTCTCATAGGGCTAGTATAGACTGTAGAAAGAAGACCATTATGTGTCAGGATGACCAAGGGAAGGATGTTGAGATTGTGGGGATACCGAGGCCTATATCCCTACGAATGATCTCTGCTATGCAACTAAAGCGAAGCTTTTGTAAGGGATGTTAGGTATTTGCCGTTACGGTAAATGAGCTAAATGAGGAAGACTCTATGAGGAAGACCCTAGATCACCCTATTTTACAGGAGTATGCTGATGTCTTTCCGAGTGAGATTCCAGGCATGCCTCCGAAGAGAGACATTGATTTTAGCATTGAGCTCACTCCAGGAGCGGAACCTATCTCTAGAGCTCCTTACCGTATGACCACTCAAGAGTTAAGTGAGTTGCGTTTGCAGTTAGAGGAACTTTTGGCCAAGGGTAGTATTCGACCTAGTGTATCACCATGGGGAGCTCCAGTGCTCTTTGTGAAAAAGAAGGATGGTTCTTTGTGCCTTTGCATTGATTACAGACAGCTGAATAAGGTGACAATAAAGAACAGGTACCCTTTACCAAGGATTGATGATTTATTTGATCAGATCAAGGGGGCTACAGTGTTCTCTAAGATTGATCTTAAGTCAAGATACCATCAACTTCGCATCAAGGAGGCTGATATTCATAAGACCACCTTCCGAACTCGCTACAGGCATTATGAGTTCACAGTGGTACCTTTTGGACTGACGAACGCTCCATCAGTTTTCATGTGCTTAATGAATGGGGTGTTCCCTTCCTATCTTGATAGATTTGTTCTTGTGTTCCTCAATGATATTCTGATATATTCTAGGACCCAAAAGGAACATGAGGAACATTTGAGTTTAGTTTTCCAGTGCTTGAGAGATAATCAACTTTATGCCAATGCGGCAAAGTGTGATTTCTTTCAATCAGAGATACAGTATTTGGGACACGTTATTTCAGGCGAAGGTATCTCTGTAGACCCTGCGAAGATCCAGGCAATAGTAGATTGGCCTGCACCCACTACTGTGTCAGAGATTCGTAGTTTCATGGGTCTAGCTGGGTATTATCGCAGATTTGTTCAAAACTTCTCCAGAATAGCACACCCTATTACCTCCCTTCAGAGGAAAGGAAAGAAGTTTTTGTGGACAGAAAAATGTGTAGAAGCATTTCAGAAACTCAAAGAGCTTCTGACCAGTGCATTGATCTTAGCAGTACCTGATCCAGAAGGTGATTTCATGGTGTGTACAGATGCTTCCCTTGAGGGTATTGGAGCAGTTCTAATGCAGAATGGTCGAGTGATTGCATATGAATCATGCAAACTCAAGGATCATGAGTTGAATTATCCTACACATGACCTTGAGTTAGCAACAGTAGTTCATGCCTTAGTGAGATGGAGACATTTCTTATTGGGACACATATTTGAACTACATAGCGATCACCATAGTCTTCAATACATATTCACGCAGCCTAATCTGAATGCTAGGCAAAGGCGTTTGATGGAGTTTTTGTGCAAGTATGAATTTGAGGTAAAGTATATCCAGGGGAAGGAGAATGTTGTAGCTGATGCTTTGAGTCACAGGAAACATGTGATATCATCTATGACTCTTAGTGTCGATTTGAGGTGCCAGATACTTTAGGCACTCCCCACTGATTCATGGTATCTGGAGGTGTGTAGTGAGATCAATTCAGGGAGACCCTTGGAGAGTAATTTTTCAGGCTATGTCCTAGAGTCGGATGGCCTTTTGAGACATTCAGGAAGGATCTATATGCCGCTACTGGATGAGCTTCGCATATTGATCCTATCAGAGGCCCATCGTGCACCTTACTCGGCACATCCAGGTGTCAAGAAGATGCATGCAGATTTGCGACATTTATTCTATTGGTTCAGGATGAAGCGCGACATTGCTGATTTTGTGGCTAGATGTCTTGAGTGTCAGAGAGTCAAGGCAGAACACCAACATCCGGCAGGACTTTTGCAACCGAATCTCGTTCCTTCATGGAAGTGGGACATCATCTCTATGGATTTCATAGTAGGATTACCTATGACTCTTCGATGTCATGATGCTATCATGGTCACCGTTGACCGGTTGACCAAGGTGGCACACTTTACACCAATCAGGTCTTCCTACACTGCAACTTCAGTAGCTAATGTCTTCATGCATGACATTGTGAGACTACATGGTATTCCCCGAAAGATCATTTCGGATAGGGATCATGTTTTCACTTCCGCATTTTGGACATCACTACAGCATGATCTTGGAGCGTAGTTGAATTTTAGTTCAGCATATCACCCAGAGACAAATGGGCAGACAGAGAGAGTGAATCAGGTTCTCGAAGATATGTTGAGGATGTACGTGATGGATAGGCAAACTCATTGGGAGGACTATCTCTACCTAGTGGAGTTTGCTTACAACAACGGGTATCACAGTTCTATTGGCATGGCACCTTTCCAAGCCTTATATGGACGCCCTTGTCGTACACCTTTGAGTTGGGATAGCCTTGAGGATCGCATCCTGTTGGGTCCAGAGATGCTTCGTGACATGGAGCAACAGGTGGTGCATATCCGAGAGCACTTGACAACGGCACAAGATAGGCAGAAGAAGTATGCTGATGCACATAGGTCAGATAAGCAGTTCGCTGTGGGAGAGAAGGTTTTCTTGAGAGTGCATCCGTGGAAGAGTCCGATCCGTTATGGAAAGGGCTCAAAGCTAGCACCTCGCTTTGTGGGACCATTCGATATTCTTGAGAGGATTGGTCCAGTTGCCTATTGTCTTGCTTTACCGCCCAGCCTTGCTCGCATTCACGATGTTTTCCATGTTTCAGTACTTAGACAGTATATCCCTGATGTGGTACATATTCTTGATCGGAATGCATTGTAGGTAGAGGACGGGCAGCTGGCTTTGGAGCCAATTCGTATTCTGGAGCAGCGGGAGTTGACCCTCAGGGGTCGAACCATAGAGCAGGTAAGGGTCCAATGGGACCCTACTGATGACTCTTCAGCTACATGGGAGGATGCATCTAGATTATGGGATTTATATCCCTATTTGTTTATAGGCTTCCAGGAGTAAGCCTAAGTCTAGGGGGGGTGGATGTAGTGCCTGCCCCTAGTTTACATTTTCGAGCTACATTTCTGATATCATTGCCAAACTCTTTTAGGCCAATTTATGTTTGATGATTAGTATTATTATTTTAGAGATTATCAGATGATGTTTACACTCAGTTTATTATATGATGAGATTACTTGGTACTCTATATTTCATGCATGTATGATGATTATTCAATGGTTTCAGATATCGATGATGATTAGTTAGATGGTTTATTATTCCATGTGCTTCTTATGGATACTTACCCCATACTGCATGTGTATGGTGTGCGTGTTGTTTTATTTATGTATGGTGTTTCTAATATGGTTAAGGAAGGGAGTCGTAGTCACCTGCTAGTCAGGATCTACACGATGCACCACTTCCTGCCATTGTCTGTTTAGCTTAGAATATTGTGTTTGTACATGCGTGGATTTTATGCAGGTTGCAGGTACCGGGTATCGACTTCCCTGAATTGTCAGGATGAGCGTACCCTATCGCACTGTCTCAATGGTAAGAGAGGGGAGATAAACTCTTAAGTCCAAATCCTAAACCCTTTAGCCAATTGTCCTAATTGATAATTAGGACAAGTATCTGAGTTAAGTACCCTCCGAATGCATCAAATGATGCAATTTCGTGATTATAACCCTTTTTTTTTGATTTGGTATGTATTTTTCTATGATGGGTTTTCGTATGTTGCTTTATGAGTCCTTGGTGTATTTTCTATTAATTAAGTCTAATTAAAAAGATTAATTAATGATTTAATTTAATAGAGAATTATTATGATATCTTTATATTTATTTAATTAATTAATTAAATAAAAGAATTAAATTTGGAGATTAAAGTTCAAAGATGAATTTAGAACAGGGTAATATTTATTTAATTTAATAATAATATATTTGGAGTTCATTTTTAAATAAATGCTAAATATTATTGTTATTTAAATTAATTAAATATGTTATCAATTAAGTTCTAAAATAAATTAAAAGTTGAAAGATATTAAATTATTAAGAATTCTAGATCGCATGATCTAAGCATGAGTTTAAATATGAGAATTAAATTAAAAGATTAAATTATAGAAATTAATAATGTTATTTTAATTTCTTAAAAGTGCACATAAGATTAAAGTAATAAATTAATTTAAAATAGAAGTCAAGTGGAATATTAAATAAAGTTATTTAATAATTCAACTTAATGTGCATGAAAGTTGAATGCAAAAGAATAAGAAAAGATAATAAAGGTTAATTTGGAGTTAACTGAGTTGTGCAAAGAGTCTTCTTGGGTAAACGCATAATTAGTGCCCCGAATTGAGGAGAAATTGCTTATCACAACTTTGGGGGTTCATTTTTGAGATATACGAAGTTGGACGGGAATTTTTGGAGAGACAACTTTTGGAAGCGAATTTCAGAAGGCTAATACTAAAGGAAGATTTTCAGAAGAAGGTTATTGAGAGGAGCAAATTCTCTTACAGTTCCTGGAGATTGCATAATAGCATCAGGATCAGGTAGGGTCTTGTGTTTTCGATTATCGATTAAATACGCAATTATCCTTTCCTGTCTTCTTCGTGTCTGGGGTTTGTAAATCTGGAATTCTCTGTGATGAATGTTAAAACATTACAATATTGGAATTTATCAGATGCTTGTCAACAAACTTCTGTATACATAAGATTTAAATGGGAAGGGTTGAATCTAATACCGAAATTCTAAATTAGAAGTTCGAATGGTTGACTATATTTTCTATATCAATTTAAAGAAGGGAACCAATTTTTCAATGCTTATATATATATATATATATATATATATATATATATATATATATATATATATATATATATATATATATATATATATATATATATATATATATATATATATATATATATATATATATATATATATATATATATATATATATATATATATATATATATATATATATATATATATATTCTTAATTAATTTGTTTATTAATAAAAATCTTATTAATAACGAAATGGTATTCTTTTGTTTAAAAAAAAAAAAAAAATAATATATAAAACAAAATAATAATAAAAAATATATATTCATATGTTATTAGTGGGGGGGAGGGAATTATCCCGTGCCCACCCCCACGGTCGGCAGAGCCGACAGTACCTGCGTCGCAGGTACTGCGACGGCAGGCCTGCGGCAGACCGTAGGGTCTTTTTCAGCCGACGGGCTTTAAAACATTTTTTTTAAAAGGATTTTTTTAAATTCGTTTTTTATTATGTATAAATTTTATTACTTTTTAAAATTTTCAATTTATAAATTTTTAATATATATTAATTAATAAATATTTTTAATCTTGATTAATATTGATTAGTTAAATAATAATACATTTAACATAGTTTTTGAATATTAATTTATTAATAATGTTGGTTAAATATTAATAAATTAACAATTAATGGATAGATTAAAATAAGTAATTGGAACAAATGATTATTGATTAATTTAATTAAAATTAGTTTAATTAAAATTAATTAATAATGAATGTTAATTGATTAAATGGTAGATTTGAAATATTGACTTAATGGAAGTTATTATAGAAATGGGTTAATCGTAAGGGGTAGCTATGAAAACTTAGTTACTTGAAATTCGACATTAAACTGAAACATAAACCTTACCTTAACTCAAATAATATACTTTCAGATCCAATCTTTGAGACTTTGATGTTGTCTTTGTGCTTTGAATGTTTTGGGGTTGGTTTAGCGTTGACCAGTTTAGGTTGTTACCAGAGGCTCGGGGTTGTGAATGTGATGTCATGATGATTTGGTCTCGATCTTTCTTAACCCGACCATGGTAATGTGATGAAGTGCTCTATGACATGATTGTGTTTACTGTTTGTTATTGCTTTCCAGTTTCCTTGTGTGAAGCTGAGATGTACGTATTTGAGATAATTGACTTAACCATTTTCGAGTCTTGATCAGTTATATTTGATAACCATTTTTGAGTCTCGATCAATTCTACTTGGATTGCTTTTCAGTTGCTTGAAAGGACTGAAGTGGTTGTTATGTTCTTGATGATGTCATGTGTTGACTTGACCATTTTGGAGTCTTCGATCAGTATGGTAATTTACTATTGGGATACTTTCTGGTTGCTCATTGGAGAACCATTGGATTTTGTAACTTATCATTGATGCCTTCAGTTGCTAATAGAGAACTGTCGTGATCATATGATTACTAATTGATATTATCTGTTGCTCATGAAGAACTGATGTAATTTTGTGGATTATCTTTTATGATGTTTTTCAGTTGCTTGTATAGGACTGAGGTGGTTTTATTATGATTCTTTGATTTATGATTTCATGAGCCTAGGGTAGGTTATCTATGTGTAGAGTTGAGAAGTGGCTTGCAATGGGGGTCAGATCCCTAAGAGGCTGCCTTGAGAAACCCATTGTAAGTCGTTTTTAATAAGTGAAAACATTTACACTAAATGAGAGAAAATGAACCTAACAAGATAATTGTATGTTCTCTCCCATGCCTTGAGTGCTAGTACAGACTAGGATGGGGTAGAGAGAATGCTTGGTTACGACCTTGCATTCCATAGTATGCCTCGTCAGTATGAGAGGATACTAGTGGCCGCAGGATCAGTAGGGACCCGAGATTCCTAAGGGATTGCTCGGGTAACTTCTACGTGACTTTTGTGATGACACTTTCCCGCTTGCATATTAGGTTTCCTACGTGTCTTGTGGTACCTCTGGGATTTAGATGTCGATCTTTTTAGGAACCCTTGAGTTAGCATACTTATAGGATTTCCTGGGCTTAGAGAGTATTTATGATTATAGGTTTTGCTATCCTATTTGGGACTTGGGACTATCTCCTCAGCGCGGTGGGAGTGGACCATTTAGGTTCCACGCGGTCGGGTGGTAGTGCTTTTACTCTTACCATTGAGATCCATTCCGTAGTCACCGTGGCTGGAGTTTTTTGTGATTGGCATTTACCTTCACTATATTCTTGGATTATTATGATGGATGGTTAGATTTTATGATAGATGTTTTATCATTACGGATGTATTGATGTATCATGTATGGGAATTGTTTCATATATTTTTACTATACTTTGTATCATGGATTTGAGGATGTTGTATCTTTATCTTTACATATGTATATTCTTTTAAGCCTTTCATACCCTGTGACATGTACAGTGGATGATTGAGCATTCCGAATTAATTTGCCAAGGAGCATTCGGAACAAATGTATATTATGGACATTGGAGTTTCTGATTATTCTTTCATATGTATGTGATAGTTGTTAGACTTAGAATTAATTAAATTTAAACATGACTCAACGTCTTGGGATCTTTAAGAAATGTAACTTGCAATGTATGTTTGTCGATGATTACATGTTATTGCTTCCGCTACTATGTGTTTGATGTGTATGTTATACATTCTTACTTAAAAAAAAAAAAAAAAAAAAAAATTGTTTAGCAAACTTAGTGAAACTTTAGGTTAATTCTTTTGGATCCCTTGGCGGGGCGTTACAATGTGGTTCTTAGACCCAAACTTCATCAGTAATATCAAATTATGGTGGGCTCAAGACAGTTGTGAAGGCTCAAAACTATTTATCTTTATCAAAAAATTAAGAATGCTTAAAGAATGTATCCCTCGGTGGAACAAAGAACATTTTAATAATATCTTTAAAGAAAAATTGGATATAGAAAGCCAACTTAAAGAACTAAACACCGAAGTAATTAACGAGGGCATGGATAATAAGAGCTATCTTCTCGAAAAAGAATTGCTAGCCAAGCAAGAAGACATTCTATCCAAAGAAGAGATATTCTGGAGACAAAAATCCTCGGAAAGATGGTTAGTGGAAGGGGATTGTAACACTAAATTTTTTCATAACTCCACGTTATACAATAGAGCTAAGAGCAGAATTATGTGTGCCAAAATCATCAAGGTGTTTTAACTGATAAACCAAGAGAAATAGCAACAACCTTGGTTAAACATTTTCAAAATATACTAAATAACCATGAAGGTTCAAACAAAACAACACAAAAAAACCTTCTAGAAGTTATTCCTAAAGTTGTAACTCAAGAAGATAACAAAAACCTAATAAAACCTATCACCTTAGAAGAAGTCAAGAAGGTGGTCTTCGACATGAATCCGGATAAATCTTTGGTTCTAGATGGATTCCAAGCATTCTTCTTCCAAAAGTGTTGGGACATCATAGGTGTTGACCTATGGAAATCAATTGAAGCATCCAAGAATGGAGGTTCTCTTCTTATTGAAATCAATCATTCATTTATAACTTTGATCGCAAAGAAGTCGGATCGAGAATCTCCTATGACTATAGACCGATTGCCTTGTGCAATACAGTTTATAAATATTTTTCCAAGGTACTAGCAAATAGGCTTAAAGAGATCCTTCCCAAGATCATCTCAGAAGAACATTAAAAGCATTTGGGTTTGCCCAGTAGTGGATTAATCTAATCTTCAAATTTATATCCACCCCTAAAATCTCCATTCTAATCAATGGTACGCAAGAAGGCTTCTTTGATATATCCAGAGGTATTAGACAGGGGGACCCTTTATCCCCTTCCCTCTTCATTATCATGGTAGAGGCCTTTGGGAGAGTAGTGACAGATGCATATAACAAACAAAAGATCTCAGGTATCACTGTCACCAAAATTTTTCCTAATATTACCCACTAGTAGTTTGCTAATGACACTATTCTACCCGGCAAAAGTTTGGTTTCAGATGCCTGCTCTCTTAAATACATCATAAATACTTATATGGAAGCTTCAAGATAGAAGGTCAACTAACTCAAATAGGAAATTTTCTTCATTAATACTAAGCCAAACATAGAGCAGAAAATTTGTACGGTAATGGGTTTTAAGAAAGGAACCTTCCCTTGCAAATATCTTGGTATTGCCCTAGAAAAAGGGACCAATCTAGTAAGGTTTGGGACAATACATTAGAAAAACTAGATTCCAAGCTCTGCAATTGGAAGGACAGATGGGTAAGAAAGGCAGGGAAATGCACAAAGATCCAAGCAGCCTTATCTGCAATTCCAACTTTCCCTCTATCATGCCTCCCTCTTTCAAAGCAGAATCTCCAAAAATTTGAATCTAAAATGAGGAATTTTCTTTGGAGGGATCGGGACAAAGATAATAAATTGGCTCTCATCAAATGGGAAAGAACCCAAAGAATTAAGTGGTTTAGGGATCAAGAATCTACAATGGCAAAATGAAGCTTTAGGGGCTAAACTTATTTGGCACTTTTACAACGAAAGAAATCGTAAATGGGCTAAGATTCTATACAATAAATATCTTAATGCGGAAGATCCACTCTCAATTTTTAGAGTAATCTCTCCTCTTAAGGGGTCAGAAAGTTGGAATTTCATGATAAGATGTCGTAAGCTGATTTGTAATTTTTTAACCTAGGATGTAGGTATGGGTATGAGGCCCTTTTCTGGGAGGATTCTTGGGATGGCAAACCTCCCCTTTCTCTCAGCAACATCTCTCCAAACCTCAAAATTAAGTTGTCTAATTTTTGAAGTAACAAAATTAGGGATTATAAGACTTTGGTATATATAGATGGAACCCCCAAATGGACATGGAAATCTCTGAATGGTTTAGGTTTTGATGCTAAGATGGCTAATCATTTTGAGAAGATTCTAGAAGATAGGAAACTTAAGTAATATGATAAGAAAGACATCTTAATTTGGGTAGCTTCTTATGATGGGAAATATAATGTTAAAAGTGGATACAAGGCCATTTTAGCAACTCACAAACCAACATTGGTGGATATTCCATTAAAGCTCTACTGGGACTCTTCTTGTCTCTTGAAAGCAGGATTCTTCCTATGGTTAGCCGTTCAAAACAAGATTTAACCATGGAAAGATTATACATACTCAATATTTAGGGCCCTTCTAGGTGTGTTTCTTGCAAATCAAGAAAAGTTGTTGGGAGTGGCTCAGGCGGATGCTGGGTTGGTCTATCCCCTTCCCTAAATCCTTATCTGATTTGCTTAAAGGCTAGCCCATGAATCTAGTGAAGGGTGTTTATAGCAAGCTTTGGAATATCTCCCCTTCAATCATGGTCTAGGAAATCTGGAAGGAAAGGAATCATTGCATTTTTCAAAATTTAGAATTCAATCCTGAAGATCTTATTGCCAAAATAGAAGCTAGTATTGTAGAAACTACCAACTCTTATTTAAGAAACTCATGGTTAGAGGAAGGTTCTTTCTTGAATTGGGACGGGCTCATGAAGAAATACTGGCCTAATTTGATTAATCCCCCCTTATTCTACTCAAAGAATAATAAAGAGGCTAGGAAAAATTGTAGTTGGGAGCCACCACCAATTGGCTGGGTCAAGCTGAATTTCAACAAAGCGACTTGTGGTAATCCAGGTATAGCTAGCATCAGATGTATAATAAATAATGATGCTAGGAGTTGGATAGCTAAAAAAGCTATGTCAATACATCCTACCTCCAACAACCTAGCAGAACTTGAAGCTCTCTATCAAGGTATTCAGTTATGTCTTAAGCTTAAATTAACCAAAGTCATCATTGAAGGAGACTCCCAAATCATCTTAAATGCCATCAGGAAGAGGTCCACCCCTAATTGGGTTCTTAATTCCCAATTAGAGAAAGTCCTTGTCTTAATAGGCAAGCTCAAAGACTATAAGATTTGTCATATATATAGGGAAGGTAACCAATTTGTGGATCAACTAGCAAATTTGGGAGTAGATGGAGTCAATTCATTAATTCTCAATGATGGCTATTCTCCATCTCTCTAAATTTGTGCTTTTCCTCGCTTTTGTCCCCTCTTTTTCTAAATTTTATTTAGATTAAGATAAATATATTTAATATTTATAGTGTTAGTTCTATGTTGAGGGTGTTACTTCACGTTTTATACATTAGACTAGTCATCTTTGTTTCACTCCCTAAGTGTAATGTTTTCCATATTTGTCTTCCCTAGGTAACTCTTTCTTTTAAAGTATTTATCTCTCGACTGGTTTTATGCACATTCCTCATTATTATTACGACAACCATAGTCTTAGGCTTCGCTGAGTACCATGTAATTATGCCTCCTCTTATGGTGCTTGCCGTGTCTTGGTACTCTGCACTTAATCACCAATAAATTATTTCATCTTAATGACATCACAACTATAGTTCCCATGATTGCATCCAAACATTTCCATTTGTTATTTATGGGCGCCCACATCAGCATCTCTCATTTTCATTATCGCTGTTAACCATGGATTCAAATGTTTATTTGTTCCATGCTATTGAAAGTCGAACCATGGCATGCTGGGGGTCAGTAAAACTAGAGAGGTGGAATCAAATTCTGTATCCTTTGGATGACATGTCTTGAATTGCAATTAGCTGAGCTTTGGGGGAGCGAGTCTTCGATTATCAATATACTTGGAGAACGAGCAACGATATCATCAAGTCTTTTATCTACTACCTGGCAAGAGCCAAAGTGAGGGCTGATGATATCATTAGGTTATGCAGAGATATGTTTGTCCCTACCTAGAGAAAGGGCTTGGAACAAGCGGTATATAGCATGGATAGCAAAGTCAGGATTCCCCTTCCAAAGAAGCATATGAATCTCCTCCTGGGGCATCTGGACTTGGTAACTATGTATTGTTGTCCTTCCCTGGTCATTTGTGAGGGCTTAGCATTTTCTTGTGAGTGGCCTAAAATGGAGGCCAGTTTGCACTTTCTCCTTAGATGACAGGGGATCATTGCAAATGAGAGCAAGGTGTGGCTTCTCAACTATCTTGATATCTTTAATGATTACATTCAATTGGGGGTGACATTTGACAATCTCAATGATCTGAGCTTCTGTACCTCAAATGTAGAAAAAACCAGCCGAGCGAAGTTCAACTTCAAATTTCCTCCAAATTTCTATGTGGAGTAGCCCAATGACATCCCATAAGTGATTATGGTATACTGGAAGCAAGGCAGGGGCTTGACTTAACTGAGGAAAGTTTGCTCTAGTTAAGGTTAGTACTATAGGGTTTCATAGTTTTCCATATAGTTAACGACTTGTTATTAAGCTTACTTATCCGCAACACAAACAATTTTTTGTATTAAATCCATAGCTTGAGATTTTGTTTCTCTCGGATTAAACCCCTAAGATTTTATATTATGTAAATCTGTGAATAATAATATATAACACTTGGTATTTGGACTTCACCCTGGTTTCCTAATGGTTTCTTGATTTATGCATATATTCTAAATTTTTGAGGGTAAAATTTTAGATTTCAAATTATGTTGGGTTGCAATAGTCTAGTTGGATGGTTCCACTTAAGTAGGGTTTTGGTTCTTTTTCAGCTATCAACATAGATTGCATGGTTTAGTTAGGAGTATTTTTTAGTTGATTTAAAGAAGACCTCTCCAAGGATATGGATTCATTTCATTTCATTGAGGTATTTTGCTTGCCTTCCATTTTTAGTGATCTATTTCTATTTGGTTTTTCATAGTATTGAATATCTAATTGTTAGATCTCCTTTGTTGGAATTGGCTGGTGAATTATGGAGCTCCCTAATTTGGGATTTGTGCTGGCTCTAGTGATACCTTGCCTCTCCGGTAGATAGAATTGCAGAGGGTAGTTAATGATAGTCTTATATCATGTTTTGGTTGAGCTATTTGATCTCTTTATGTCAGAGCATGAGATTTCATTCTAAATAAGAACTAATGAAGATTAAATTTCCTTATTTATTTCAAATAGATTAGTGTTCTGGAATGTCTATGCAAAATAGAGTCCATTCTCTGTCATTGTATTTTGATGTTTCTTGCATAGTCTTAATTAAACTATTGTAATCCAGGGAAAGTAATGTTTAATGAATAGTACACTATATTTTTTTGTGTGAAATGTGAGTGAGCATTTTGATTTGGATTTTCCTCTATATTTCAAGGACCATGAGGATTGCGAGCTATGGTAGTCTTATGGTTATTACATTATCTATCGATGGTTAATTTGCTCTTGCTTTAGTAAGATCAGATGCACATTCTGGTTACTTCACTTTGTGGTGGTTTGACATTACATTGATATGCTAATGATGCTCACATGCCTTAGTGGTTTTAGTAGCTTCATTTTAGATACATGATAATATCTATTATCTTTCCTATTAGTTAATTTAGGCCTGTTTTATTAGATCTCTTTCCTTGGGACTGATTGTTAGTCTTTCTTGGGAATTTTCTGACATTATTTCCTTTTTCTCTTTCATCAGTTATCGTAGGTTTTTCCTTTGTGCTTATTATTTCTTTAGGTTCTTTCCTATGACTAAGGTAATTGTAATTCATTTTAAATGAGAAATTAGTCCCCTTGGTAATAAGGATGGTGAGGTGTTTTATTTGGCTTATTCCTATGCTTTTCTAACGAATGTTCTAAGTTGACCAGGAATATGAGGGATTGACTTGAGCAAGATTCTCCCATTCAAAGGTTTTCCTTTTATGAGGGCACAAGTTTATCTATGATGTGATATATGGGTCAACGTCGCTTATCATCAGGGGTATGCCCTTGCTCACAATGTAAATTTATTTATAAAAATTCCATTGGGGTATGCCCATTTTAAAATGTACTAACATAGGACATCTGTCTTGGGCTAAATTGGAGGTTTTCTTCTCCGTTCTTTCCTACCAGTGCCCGTTTGAATGGAGATAAGCTATTATAACTACTATTTAAATTAATAAAATTAATCAAGGCCTTGGTTGTTTACTAATAAAAAAAAAAAAATCATTATGAAAAATTAATAAGAGAAATACATAAAAATAATACAAAAAATAACATTTAAATAAAAAACTAAACTAATATAAAAAATAATTTAAAACCTAAAATCTAAATCAATTTTAAAAATTAAAAGTTAAATAATTAGAGATAACAACATGAGCTAGGAGATCATACATAATTTTTTAAAAAATAAATAGAAAAAGAAAAACAATAGTTAAAAGTGCAACTAATAAATATCAAAACAAGAGTTAAAAGTGGAGTGAGAATTGGTAAATAATTAACGGGAAGGATTTAAAAAATTTCGGCCAAACTAAGAACTTTTCTGACCAATTGACAACTTTTCAACCAAAAATTTAAGTTCTAGGAACAAAGTTCCCACAAATAGCCTATCTACTAAACTAGATTTGTATGAAATAAAATAGATTTATATTAATTGAAAAAATATTTTTTTAATTTTAATTTTGGCAAGAAAACTATATAATTTATTTTTTAAAATAATCAAATATAAATTGCCAATTTAAAAAAAATAAAAATAATTAATATAAGACTTGCAAATCTCTAAAATAATAAATAAAATAAAAAATATTCATTTTGAAATTAAATTTTCCTTAAAACTATGCATAAATCTTGTCATGTGTTCAACTTCTGCCTATAAATATGGGGTTCGAGTATTTCAAATAGCCACAAATTTGAGAAGACTCACATATTGAAATGTGTTTGACATATTCATATGAATAAAGTTCAAATTGGATTTTTAATTATCAATATTTTGGTAGTTGTATATTTTGTATAGTGTTAAGTATCAATTGTCCATTCAATATACTAATTATTGTTAAAATGGAACAAGTGCTGCAAACATTGAATTTTAATCTTTAAATAGATTAATAAATATTATTTATTCAAACTCAATTTATCAAATATGAAAAAAAAATTATTTAAAATATCTCATCAAAAAATTCGTTATGAAAAATTAATAAGAGAAATACATAAGAGTAATATGAAAAAGAAAACAATAGGGGTTTTAAAAGAAAAAGCCTTTTCTTTTCAAATGGTTAGGCCCATGGTCCTTTGTAAGAACTATAAGGTTAGGATGCAAAGCCATATGGGGTAAAGATTGTAGACTAAAAACCCTAACAAACAACTTTTACATGGGGTTGGCTCCGAGTAAATTTGACAAATGAGAAATTTTAAATAATGGCCCTTACCTTTTAGAGGGAAAATACATTTTTATGAAGGACTAGGAACCAAATTTTGACCTAGGTAAAGAAAAGCTGCAAACATTCCCTTTATGGATTAATCTCTACAACTTACCAGCGAAATATTGGGGGGAGGAGTTTTTGGTAGAGATTGGGAACACGATTAGATCTTATGTTAGAGTAGAAGAAGTTCTAAGCATTAAGTACTCTTCCTCTCACCCAAGGATTCTAGTCAATATGAAGGAAGGGAACCCATGCTCAGACTTTATCACTCTCGGCACATGAAATGGAGTTTGGAAACAACCTATAGAGGTATGGGAATTGGAAGAAACTCCAATCCTTGAAGAAGCCTTATAGGACAACAACTTTATGAAAGGGAAAGGGTTAGAGGTGGATAGACTCTTAGAGATTTTGGAATGGAGGGAAGGTCAGTTGGAGAAAGAAAACTGCTCACATTTAAAGGCTCATTTAAGCAATCACTGTGAAAATCAAGAGCTACCAACAATAAAAAGTCAGCACTAACGAAGAAAATTATTATGGAAAAAGATGCTAGGGAGCATGAGGATAAAGAGGTTTCAACTCAAGTGGTGACAGAAACCCCTCTAGAACAATGGGAAGTAAATAGGGAAGAGGATTTAAAAATGAGAAATAAGGAGCAAGACAAAGAGTCACATGAACTGGTAAATGCCACCCCCTCAATGCTATTGTTGCTTGAAAAGAACAAAGAGATTGCCTAGCCTGAAATTTTAATATCAAAAGGATGTGAAGGACACATCATGGAAACACCCTTGAAAATGCAAGATCACAGTTGGAAGACTATACTAGAAGAGGAAAACCAAAATTTCAAGGATATAGAAGTATTTCCTAACAGGAATTTAAGTGAATCCTTTGAGGAAACTATGGAAAGTGACAACATGAAGGAAGGAGAAGATTCATCTTAGGAGACTCCAAAAGAGGAAGGTAACTTAAATGATCTCGGCCTATTTGAATGCCCAAGCATTCAGGAGGAAAGATCAATAGAGCAAACAAGTTCAAAAAAGAAGAAACCAAATGTAGGGAGAAAAAAGAAAAGGGAACCCAAATCTATCAAATTAAAGTTGGAGGTGGCAGGCAATGATGCAAGCCAATAAAAAATATTGAGATCGGGAAAAGGTTTAGCCTTTTCTCGGGCACCATGAAAACCTTATCATGGAATGTCAGGGGCTACAATGCCTCTGACAAGATTCGATTGATCAAAAGATGTCTTGATCAATTGAAATCGGACTTGGTGTTGCTACAAGAAACAAAGATAAAGGAGGAGGATTTTTCTTTTTTCAAAAAAAAAATTAGAAGATGGGAGTGCTTGCTATAGAGAGCTCAAGGGGCCTTAGAAGGTATGGCTATTTTATGGAGATCAGATACTTTAGAAATCACTGATTTTTTCTTGGATAGTAATTGGTAATGGGTTAGAGTTAATGTTAAATAATTACACTGTTCTTTTTCAGTTTTCAATGTTTATGGCCCAAATAATAATGCTAAAAAAATGATCTTATGGCAAACCCTATCCATAAAAGTGCAAGATCTAGTTAATGATGTGGCAATCCTTGGAGGGGATTTTAATGCAATTTTGAACACGGGTGACAAAAAGGGTGGGAAAGGATGGATTTCAAAAAGCCAAATAGATTTTAGTAATTTTGTTAATGATAGTGGTCTAGTGGAAATTTAGTTTAGAAAAGGATATTTCACATGGACAAATAGACGAGAGGGTTTTGTGCATATAGCGAAAAAGTTGGACAAATTTCTTGTGGTGAGTAATTGGGTAGAAGCAAATTGGTCATGTTCAGCGAAAATCCTCCCTTATCAAGGTTCAGATCACTTTCCAATATGTTTGAGGATCCAAGATGAAAATACTCCAGATAGGTGTCCTTTTAAATTTGAGGCTATGTGGATGAAAATGGAAGGATTTGCAGACCTCACTGTTGAATGGTGGAAAAATGCCCCAACAAGGAAAGATAATAAAGCCTTCATTTTCTTCAAAAAATTATAATTTCTCAAGGAACAACTAAAGATTTGGAATAAATAAAATTTTGGCAATATTTTTAATTAAAGATGTGATTTAGAGGAGAAACTTAAAATTTTAAGTCTTAAAGTCATAGTTGTGTAGGCAATAGCCGACCTTCACTTTCAAAACTTTGAAGCAACAAAACATGCTGTTCGGGAGTGTGGCGGATCACCGATTGAAGAAAATGGTGAAATATCCTTTAGAGGCAGTGATTCAAGCCATGCAAGAGACATTAGGGCCATTTTTCCATGAAGTTGACCGCCATTGGAAGGTTTAGGTGGATATAGTAGCAATGATAATGGCATGGAGTTTGCATGTTGGAGAGTATGAGCAAGTGGTGGCATGGGTAATGAGGGAGCTATTTGAAGAAGCTCTAATTCCAAATATGGAGGCATTAATGGAATGGGCGTATCTAGGATGGGCATTTGATTTTAGTGAGGGTTATGCAAATGAGGAAGAAGGTGTCGAAAAAAGGATTTTTCCCTTTGTAAACTGGCGGCATGGGCAGATAGATAAAGAAGCATACACAAATGAGCGGTGCCATGCATGGCATGTTCTCAAATGTGCAATCTTGGCCCACAATGAACAAAAGAAGGGAGCCACTTTCCCACAAGACTTCCCTAAAAGAAAGAGGTCAGCAAGGAATGTCCACCGTGTGTGAAGTGTAGGAGGGTGGTGTTAATTTTCGAAAGGGCAATGACATCTGTGGTTTTGATTTAAGATATTGGAAGAAGATAGTAGAACATTGCTGGTTTGAAGTGATAAAGATATGTTATTTTTGGCAAGCAGGAGGCCTGAAGGAAAGAATTTCATGTAACATAGGCTGTTTTGGCTTTGAAGTGGAAGTTTTTGAAGACGAACAGGTAACCACAGAACAAGGATTCTTTGAGTAGAGCCACTCAATGATTATGTTTTTGGGAGCATCAAGGATAATTTGGATGATGACCTAGGAGATGCCTTTTTTAGAAAGGAAGAATTGCTTTGAAGCAAATTGGCCTAGCAGAGGCTTTTTATATTTAGAATGCATTGGAGATCTATCATATTGTAAAGGATGGTCCTATAGATAGAATTAAGAACCTTATAATCTTAATGTAATTATTATTATAATATTAATAAAATCAAACTTATTATCGACCAAAAAAAATGAAAAATAACATTTAAATAAAAACTAAACTAATATTAAAATAATTTAAAACCTAAAATCTAAATCAACTTAAAAAATTAAAAGTTAAATAATTAGAGATAACAACATGAGCTAGGAGATCATAAGTAATTTTAAAAAAATAAATAGAAAAAGAAAAACAATAGTTAAAAGTGCAACTAATAAATATCAAAACGAGAGTTAAAAGTGGAGTGAGATAAAAACTGGCTGGTAAATAATTAATAGGAAGGATTTAAATTTTTTTGGCCAAACTAAGAACTTTTCTGACTGACAACTTTTCAGTAAAAAATTTAAGTTCCGGAAACAAAGTTCCCACAAATAGCCTATCTACTAAATTAGATTTGTATGAAATAAAACATATTTATATTAATTGAAAAAATATTTGTTTAATTTTAATTTTAGTAAGAAAACTATATAGTTTTTTTAAAATAAACAAATATAAATTGCCAATTTTTTAAATAAAAACAAATAATATAAGACTTGCAAATCTCTAAAATAATAAATAAAATAAAAAATCATTCATTTTTTTATTAAATTTTCCTTAAAACTATGCATAAATCTTGTCATGTGTTCAACTTCTACCTATAAATACAGGGTCCGACTATTTCAAATAGCCACAAATTTGAGAAGACTCACATACTGAAATGTGTTTGGCATATTCATATGAATAAAGTTCAAATTGGATTTTAATTATCACTATTTTGGTAGTTGTATATTTTGTATAGTGTTAAGTATCAACTGTCCATTCAATATACTAATTATTGGTAAAATGGAACAAGTGCTGCAAACGCGAATTTTCAAGATTTGTGAGGTTGTGTTTCAGGGCTCTTTAAATAGCCCCAAGATATTTTGCTAGAGAGAACTTATCACCTAGTAATATCTACATGTGTTTTAGATTGTAATATTTTTTTGGTTTACTGTGTGGTATGATTTTAGGTTCAAATTAGTCCTTTGAAGAATCTTACAATTGTTTTGAATTCAATTTTAGTAAGCAATTATTACATGGATGGTTGATTTTTTGGGTGTACTAACCTTTATTTTCCTTGCTTTTTGAACCTTTTGATCATGATTTAATAACTTTGTATGCAAAATATTTCATTAACATCTCTATGATCGATATCAAAAGTAGATTGTGATAGACACTTGATTTGTTTGAGCTAACTTTGATACGAATTATTTTCTTGCAACTAGGAGTCATTCAGCAGTGTTACTCTAATTTTCTCTTTGTATTACATCTGCAGGTTTGCAATTATGTGGAGAGATTTTGGCAGCTGGTCATCGAAATGTTTTTCATACCTTGTTTGGGATGAAGGGGAGTTCTGTATCCAAGATTGGATAACAACATGTGGGAAGGGTTCACTCAACAGTTCTCAAAATATTAAACCCTTAAATGAGCAACTACAAAACATGAAAGGATGCTTGGGGTTATGCTCTAAATCATTTTTTTAACCCGATAGTTTGTCACTTTCAATCATAAGTTTCCTATGAACAAAGTAAAGAGTGTTGAAGCTTTAAAGGAAAATCACTCTTGCCTGAATACAACCATGACAAATGGCGAGAGAGACGAGAAGACTTTGTCTTAGAGGCATCCCTCAATGTCAAAATGAAGGAGAGTGGACTTGATGCTCCCTATAAATTTGAAAAGCAAGATAGTGCATGGTAGTTTTCCCTGGAATTTTCACCAATCAAGTAGGTTGAGATACCTTTCATTTTCTTATTTTTTGAGTTATTAGGTACATCTGTCAGGACAAGAATTTGTGGCAAAGTGGCCTATCTATTGGGCATATCTTTTTTCATGCCATGACTCTAGAAGCTAAGAAAGCTCTTTGATTGGGGAAAAGATGTACGCAATAGAAATTACCTAGATAATCTGTTGAATTTCACATAGTTGAGCATATAGGTAGTTAAATTAAAACATATACAAATTGCCTATCGATGATTCTCTTGCACTTCATTATGGTGCAAGTGCTAGTATAGATAATTATATTAATCAATTTTAATTTTACTTGTTAAGAGACCAAATTTTATAATATATATTAACAAATAAATAATGTCACTCTTTCAAAATAAAATAAATTATTCAATTAAAAGTAAAACTTAATTTAAACTACATTTATAACTAAATTATTTTAAAAAAATTATATGTATAAAAATTATTAAATCATTTATTTAAAAATTGTAGTAATCAATCCAATTATAAATCTTTAATTTTATAACATTTATAAATAGCAAATTTAATTCTATTTTATAAGAAAAATAAATTTTTTTAAAATATGAAACTAAATATATTGACATCTGATAGCTGCATGATCAAAAGGACCATAGATTCGTTCAGTGTTGAAAAAAAACTGAAGAAATATTCCTTGTAAAGACTTAGACTTAGTGAGAGAGTCTATTTTAACTTTTAGGAAATAAATTTTCTAAGTTTTTTTATCCAAGTTTTCTCATTTTTTCTCTTTTGTTCAGTGTGAGGAATTGATTTTTGTTTCTTAGTTTTTTTTCTTTTTCTAATATACATAGTCTATCGACTAATTTTTTTTTTAAAAAATAAATATTTTTTGTACTTACATTTAGGAAAATCTTAATGACATTTTAGAGAAAGGAAAAGATTAAGAGTGAATTGTTATTTACTTCTATTTAGCTAATTAAATGACATAAATTTATATAAGGAAGTTTTTTATAAGCAACTAAAACGTGAAGTATACTACCATGTGTGTGTGTGTATAAAATATGTTGAGAGTCATCCTTCTCAAACACCCATTTTGCATCAAATCTTATAATTTATTATTGTGGGTTATGATTTGAATTAAAATAGGTATCTTGACAAGGATGACTCCGCACGTGCGCACATGCATGCACGTGCGCGCGCGCACACACACACACACAAGCTAGTAGCAGTCGCACTGCACCATGGAACACATTTTTGAATAATTTTTTGATATAACATTTTTTTTTAATTTCTAATTTTTTAATTTTCTAATTTGTTTAACTATGTTATGGATATGTTTGCAACTAGCCTTAGGATTCATATTGCAATTATTAATTTTATTTTTATAAAGTTAGAATCAAATTAATCTATTACTTATTGTTTAAATAATATTATATATGTAGTGTTTTACTTGCGTAATTTGAATACATGTTTTATTTTCTTCAATTTAGTATAATGTTAGTAATTTATTTTAGCTTGAATTATGTAACCATTATTTATATGTTAGAGTTAGGAACATGGTTATGGATAGGGATAGAAGTAGACTTGGGAAAAGGTTTCCTAATTAGAAGTAGGGTTATAGTTAAATATATGTTTAGCAAAAGAGTGTCTGGTTAGTATCAGGGTTATACTTAGATTTAACATTAGGAATTTGGTTAGGGATATAGTTAGATAGAGGTTTACTGAAAGGGCTTCTGGTTAGAATAAGGGTTATAGTTAGACTTGGCATTAGGAATATGGTTATAATTACAATTATACTTAGGTCTAGCGAAAGGGCAGATGGTTAGAATTAGGGTTAGGGTTAGAGTTAGACTTAACATCACAAATATGTCAGGGCTATAATTAGACAGGTTTATCGAAACAACATATGGTTAGAATTAGGGGTAGAGTTAGGCTTAGCATTAGGAATATGGTTGGGTTATAGTTAGAGTCATGTCTAGCAAAAGGGTAGCTGGTTAGAATAAGGGTTAGAGGTGAGCCCACAATAGTGGGTGCCACTTTTGTGGTATGAACGAAATTAGCATTGTTAAAAAAAATCAAATTAAGATTGTTTGCGTGAACTCTATATGTTCATGCGAACACATAAATTATGTTCTTGTGAACCCTATTTCATTATGTGTTCAGAATTTAATATATCATATTACTAAGGCCTTGTGATCGTTACTGTATTTATCCCTTTGTGGGATTTCTTAACTTCTTCTTCTATATTAAATTTTGTCTCCTTTTTGGTGCAGGAGCACATAGAATAATGAACATAAAAAATACGTATCTCATTAATGTTTGTTCTAAAATGTCAAATAAATGTTTGACAATATATTTTATTATGCCAAGAGGTGTTTTGCACAAAAGATGATCATGAAGAACACCAATGAAGCATGTAGAAGCTACAAAGCTCTATCAAAAGTAACTATTGATCTAAAGAGCCTCCATTGAAATAAAACCTGACTAGGTAGAGAAGACTGTAATATGCATTGAATCAGGAGGTACATAAAGACAAACAACTAAACTTGAAGATACAAATGGCATGAAACACCAAAGCCTAAAGAGTTGATCAATCAAACCAAGAAAGCATGAGAAACAATAGAAGAACCCCCCCTAATGTAGACAAGGGTGAGGTGACAGGCAGTTGGAAAAATGGGCCAAAATAACATGTCAAGGAACCATGATCAAGATGTACAAAAGAGTACACATGTGTGTACTGAAGTGATCAATCTCATACCTGACATGAGGCTAATGTCATGGAAGGGACACTCACTAGACAAAGGAAGATGGCAAACAAAGAGAAAATATCAACCCCCCATGGCACTTTAATCATGAGTAGTGCATGAACAATAAGGCACAAGATATGGTGAATCCCAAGAATACAATAATCTACATGAGTGTCCTTAGATGGAACTACTTCAATCAAAAGGCAAAACAAGGCAAAACAACTGAAATGAAAATATAGATGGAGTATGACACTTTATCTCAGTGTATTTGCAAGAATGCATACAAATGATGTCTAAATAGACCATAAGAGACATAAGACTAATACAATAGATAGTACAAGTCATGATGAAATATCTGAAACAAAAAAATTGATCCTTGGACTTGAAACAACCAAGATATCTACCAGAGTGCAAAAAATGCAAAAGACAGAATAAAATGTGCTTGGAGTAGAATCTAGAAAAATAACTAGCATCACTAGAAAGAGCTCAGAAAGACCTTTCCAATGGTATAAAGAATTCCCAAATTGGAGATCAGATGCTCAAGATATGTCTCTCAAAGTGCAAATCTATACCCCTAACTTTGATAATAGAAAAAGCTATCAAGAAAGCATCAAAACTAAAAACTAATTGTACAACTGAGATGGGCTTGGAACCAACTTTGTGGTGATATCTCATTTTTGAAAAATGGAGTCTGTATGTCCAAGATATGAGAAAAGAACTTGAAGGTAGGTTCAAATAGAGCCTGAAGGGGTGACATAAGTGTTGATGCAATGCTAATGTCAGCTAGTGATGAGCATAAATTTGATGGTCAAATGGTTGTCAAGGTAAAAAAAAAAGTCAGAAAGTGACCCTTACCAAAAAAAACTGATCACCAAAAACACATGTCGAGCAAAGAGCTGATGTCAGAAGAAAAATTTGATGGACAAGGAAAGCATGTGCCAAAAATAATTTGTTTTAACAAAAGCAAATAAATGTATATGAGCAATGTTAGTATGCTAATAGAAACCAAATTTAAATAAAGCTTCTACAAACTAAACAAAATTCATAAACTTCAAGATAGACTAAGATGAGCTCTCAATTGAGAATATGAGCCATTAATGGGCTCTCTGAATGAGAAGCTCTCTTGTTGAGTAGCTTTGTCTAAATAGATAGGATGTATGCTCAAGCTTTATGCTTCAAAAAGGGCTTCAAATGGAGTTGGAATTTGGGTGTGAGTGTATGGTTTTGATGTAAAATGGCTTCTCAAAATGGCATTATGACTTTACTTCATGGATTGTGTTATTTTGAAAAGGGGAAGGATCCAATTTATAGGCAAGAGGCTTGAGGGATTGAGGGCTAAGATGCAAGGATGAGAAAAAACTCATGGAGGGCTCAGATTGCATGAGAGGAGAGCACATGGATTGTGCTTCCTTACAACCAATCAAGGAGTGACACATGTCACATGGTGAGAGGATGGAGGAAAGGGGAAGGATGAGTCAAAAAAGGAGGCTCAAGGGATAAAATCTTCATAAAGACCCTCATAATGGCTTGTAAGAGCAATAAAAGGGCTTGGAAGAGTCATTTATGGCCTAGTGGGCTTCATAAAGTTTTATGGTTGAGATATTTTGAGAGTGATGAGAGCAATTTCGACTTGGACTTGATTAGGAAGGTTTTAAGCTTGCTTAGGCTTGTGCAAATGATTAGAGGATGGATTAGGATGGTTTAGGATTAGCTTAGGGATAGGCAAGTGGATGGCATTTAATGAGGGTGGGTGAAGGAGGAGATATTTGTTAACTTTTGGCTTGGGTTAGTAAGTCTTAACCCATTTTTAGGGAATGTGACAAGGTTAGGAGGGGATTAGGATTAGGTTTAAAGACATCTTCTAGAAGAGTCTAGACTTTGGATGAGGATAAAGACTTTCTAGAATAGTCTAGAATTTCCTAGGATGAGGATGAAGACTTTCTAGAAGAGTCTAGAACTTCTTAGGATGAGGATAAATTAGATTTTTAGGAAATAAATAAAGTTTTATTTATTTCAAGGGTTTGAGTTGAGGATATATTTATTATAACTTTTTAAAAAAACATGAGGATTAATATTTAATCTTAATTAAATATTTTGAGTTGGGATTAGGGGTAGGAAATGATGGGATTAGCCTTTAATTAAAATTAAAGAAGGATTAGAAGATTTTGGAAGAGGTTAGTGGTCTTAAGGAAATTGGCCAAGTTTTGGGCAAAAAATAAATTTTTTAATTTATTTTAGGATTTTTGGTCAATTTATTAATTAAATAATTAATAAATAAGGAAATAATGTTTAAATAAGATTTAAACATTTTTGGGAGGGATTCCTTAATTAAATATTTTTAATTAAGATAAAGGGATTTAATGGCATAAAAATAAATTAATTAATTAAATAATTAATTAATTAATAAATGATGATGTCATCAGGACTTTTTCAGAAAATAAAAAAACTTTATTTTCTAAAAGTTTTTAGGTGTCTACATTTTGCCCCTCTTTGATGTGATGCCGCAAGTGGCATGGCATCAAAGATAAGAAAATAAGATGCCCAAGGCTAGAGCAGAAGAGGAGAGAATGGGCTGTGAGATGCCCCCTCAAGAAGGCAGCGGGGAGAGAAAGCAAGGCTCGATGGCTTCTTGAAATGTACAAGAATTCGAGATGAGCAAGAAGACTCAGATTGGCTTAAGAGAAGAGGTTGAATTAGCTCAAACTCTCACTATGGGAGAATGATAAAGGAGAATCAAATGCACAAGAGGAAGCAAGCTTAAGACTTTAGGGAAGGTGGAGGATGAAGGAGCGGAGTGCTATAAAAAGGAATCCAGGATAGGGAGATGGATGAGGGGATTATAAAAGCTGATGCAACATGATTTCAAAGAGTCAGATTGGTGGAAGATGGGTTTCGAAGATACCTAGGACTAAGATTGTGGATCTCGAAAGATGAGGCTTGGTGGATTGATTTGGATTGGTGGATCCCTAAGACTAGGATTGTGGATCCCTAAAGCTAAGAGTGATGAGTGATTCAAAGAGATACTGATGCATAAGCTGGGGTAGGAGAGACGGATGCTGGATATGGATGGGGGATAATGGAGATGAAGGAAAACCATTGAAGCTTTTTGAGCGGGTGGATACTTCAAAGAGAAGTACCACCATGTAGTTGAGCACTAGATTTGCTATAGGACTATTGGTTAATTGCCAAGGTTACCAAGAACATCAAGGCCTTTTCACCAACTGTCCAGAGGACTGATGGACTGACTCAAAACAAACACGCAAGGATTGCCCCAGCATCACACATGAATCCTAGAGGAAGCAGCGTGGAAACAACATTAGAGAACCCACAAGCAGAAAAGAAAAACCAACAAAAGACCTGATCAAGACCTTACGCTCTAATTGCCCCATTCGTAGCATACCATGATATGGAAGATCGTGGCAACCTTGAGGAGGGAACAAGGAGATTGCTTGGAAAAGATACTTCAAGACCCAAAAGGGAAGATCCCAAATCAAAAGAAAGTGAAAATCCAAAAGAGAGCCGTTTGCCAACGAGATGGGTAGGACAAGGTATTAACGGACCAAGATCAGACATGAGGAAAGCTATATCCTGCAAGGACCTATCAGAGAGCACCGAAGCTGGTGGATTTGGATGAGTGATGTGTCTGGCAAGCTGAACTAAGAAAGATAACACTTTGGTGACAGGAAATCTAGCTAAAGGATGCGTTGGAATAGCTAACCAAGATGTGCGATGGGTGCAAGATGCTAATCAAGGACGAACTGACACGAACGCTGGATAGATACAATGGTACTAAGCTAAAGAGGATGTACAAGCTGATGGACCAAGATATGTTACAAATGTACAAGTTTGTTCATGTTTTGGTTTTTGTGAGATGGAGATGTTTGTGAAGGATGGGATGTCTATAATAGGTGATAGGTGGATAGGTAGATGGTTTGCGAAAAGCTTAAGTGAAAATGGGGTTTTGTGTGTGCACGTGATAGTATACAAGCTAGGATACAAGATTATTTATAGGTTGGAATATGGTAAAAACTTTGGACAAGATTCAGATAGACAAGGTATGGTACAAGATTTACAAGGTATAATACAAGCTTTGATACAAGATTTACAAGCTGTACAGGAGGTATTTATAAGCTTCATCAGATTTTGGATATTTGGTTGGAACACCAAGGGAACAAGCAAGTGTGTCTTATGGGATGGTGGGTGAATGGATGAGGGATAGGATAGTGATAGATAATGGATTAGTCTTTAGTACACAAGGTGCCTGAATTACCAAGTTTTCACCAAGGTACCTATCCAAGGCGCTTGAATTGCCAAGTTTTCACCATTGGATTCTTATTTCTCTTTACTATTTTTTTTTTTTTTTTGTATTTTTCAAAAGCTAGGTATACCAAGGATCTTCAAGCATAGAACTTCTTGAGATGAATGATGTTAGTAGGATCATTCAAGAGTTCTCCTTCCGATGTAGATAGCTGATAGGCTCCGGAGCCAAAGGAAGCAGTGACAACATAAGGACCAAGCCATGTAGGTTCAAACTTGCCTTTCTTTTCTCGATCTGCTTGGACTTTCATGTTTTCTTTAAGGACCATGTCACCTGGCTGAAAGTGTCGTGGAAGCACCTTTTTGTTGAAATTCCTTTTGAGATGAGTTTGATAGACTGTGAGATGATCATAGGCTTGTTGTCGCTTCTCGTCTAAGAGATCTAGCTGGGTGAGCCGAGCTACTCTATATTCTTCATTTGATATTTGCCCTTGCAAAGATATGCGCAAGGAGGGAAGTTCAACCTCTATAGGTAGTACCGCTTTGGCACCATAGACTAGGGAGTATGGAGTTGTGCCTGTGGATGTACGGAAGGAAGTTTGATAGGTCCATAGGGTTGGATTTATTTGTAGGTGCCAATCACGGCCGAAATCATTGACAACTTTCTTTAGGATTTTGAGGAGGGTTTTGTTAGTTGCCTTTGCCTGGTCGTTACCTTGTGGGAAATATGGGCTAGAAAAGCGGTGATGGATGTGGAGGGAAGTGCATAATTCTTCCATGTTGAGATTTTTAAAGTTAGCTTTGTGGTCGGTGAAGATGGTGGATGGGATGCCGAAGCGGCAAACAATGTGGTACAAGATGAACTTGGAGACCTAAACTCCTATAGCTGAGACTAGGGGGACTGCTTCCACCCATTTAGTGAAATAGTCTGTAGTTGTTAGTATCCATTTATGTCCATTAGATGAGAGGGGTGTGATAGTTCCAACTAGATCAAGGCCCCAATGAGCGAAAGGCCAAGGTGGTGCAATAGGCTGTAGATCCTGTGCTAGAGCATGCACAAGATTTGCATGCTGCTGACATGGGAGACACTTTCTGACAAAGTCATAGGAATCTTCTTCAATGGTAGGCCAATAGTAGCCTACTCTAAGGATTTGTTGTGCTAGGACAATACCACTCGTGTGGGCACCGCAAAGTCCAGAGTGTACTTCCTTTAACACCATCGCGGCCTCATTTTGGTCTAAACATCGAGAGAGAGTATCGTGATAACCCCGATGATATAGGGTATTGGCTATGATAACATAGCGGGATGATTTTTGGATGAGGTTCTGGCATTGGGTACGTGTGAGGTGAGGGGATATGATACCATCGTTAAGGTAAGCAAGAATCTCATGGTACCAAGGGGATTGGGGACCAACCAAGATACAAACATAGTTTGAATCCTCATTCGCATAGGCGGGTGTGAGGAGCTGCTCCACTAAAAACTCATACTGTGTAGCTGATTGGGGAATTTCCAAGAGCGAGCCTATAGTAGCCATAGCATCTGTTGCTTTGTTCTGTATTCGAGGCACTTGTGTAAACTGAAGCTTTGTAAAATGTTGGGTTAGCTGATAAACTAGCTCTTTGTACGGTAATAGCTTTTCATCTTTGGTTTGATATTCATTTAGGGCTTGCTTGATGATGAGCTGAGAATCACCAAAGATTTGTAGATCAACAATGTTCCATTCTACAACTATCTTTAATCCTGCTATGAGGGCCTCATATTCAGCTATATTGTTGGTGCTAGGGAATTGTAGCTTGAAGGCTTTTGGAATGTAATCTCCTTGAGGTGTGACCAACAATATTCCTGTCCCTAATCCATGAGATGTGTATGAGCCATCAAAATAAAGTTTCCATGGGGGTTGTTCTTCAATTAGATAGATATGCTCATCTGAAAATTCTATGATCAACGGATAAGCATCTATTAGAGGTGCATCAGCTAGGTGATCTGCTATAGCTTGCCCTTTGATTGCCTTTCTATCCACATACTGGATGTCAAATTCACTAAGGAGCATAACCCATTTGGCCAAACGGCCTGTAAGTGTTGTTCTAGAGAGCATATACTTGAGAGGGTCAATCTTGGAGAATAGTTGGATGGTATGACTTAGCATGTAATGGCAAAGCTTTTGAGTTGAGAAAACAACTGCCAAACAAGCTTTTTCCATAGGAGTGTAATTGAGTTCATAACCAACTAGGGTTCTACTGATGTAGTAGATGGCTCTTTCTCTGCTGTAGTCATCAAGCTGTGCTAGAAGTGCCCCTAGAGCAGTAGGTGTTGCTGATATGTACAAAATCAGGGGACGACCAAGAACTGGTGGAACCAAGATAGGGGGATTGATGAGATACTGCTTGAGATGGTCGAAGCTGCGCTGACATAAAGGATCCCACTTGAAGTTCTCATCCTTCTTCAGTAAATGTGAAAATGGTGTACACTTATCTGCAAGCTGGGAGATGAAGCGCCAAACAGATTGGAGCTTTCCTTGAAGAGAGCGAAGCTGTCGTAGTGTCTGGGGAGGAGGCATGTCTAAGATAGCCTTGACCTTCTTGGGGTCAATCTCTATACCTCGTTTAGAAACTATGAAGCCTAGAAGCTTGCCAGGTGTGACCCCAAAGACACATTTCTTGGGATTCAACATGAGATGATATTTGGCTAACCTATCAAAGACTTTCTCCAGGTCAGCAAGATGATCCATGAAGGTATGAGACTTGACCAAGATATCATCCACATAATCCTCCAAAATGCTATGGATGAGATCATGAAAAATGGTTGTCATAGCTCTTTGATAGGTAGCCCCAACATTCTTTAGGCCAAAAGGCATCATGTTGTAGCAAAAGGTTCCCCAAGGGGTAGTGAATGCTGTCTTATGTTGATCCTCTTCTGCAATCTTGATTTGATTATACCCAGAAAATCCATCCATGAGGGACAAAATTTCATGTCCAGCTGTAATATCTACAATCATATCTATGTTGGGCAAGGGAAAATCATCTTTTGGACAAGCTTTGTTAAGATCTCTGAAATCAGTGCAGATTCTAATGTCACCAGAAGGCTTAGTGACGGGGACCATGTTGGAGATCCACTCTGAATAGTCGATAGGTCGGATAACCTTAGCAGCTAACATTCTTTCTAATTCAGCTTTGACCAATAATGCCACCTTGGGGTGCATTTTTCTAAGCTTTTGTCTGACGGGCTTGATCTTTGGATCGACTGCAAGATGATGAACTACAAGCTTTGGATCAAGCCCTGGCATGTCCTGATATGACCATGTAAATCGACCAATGTTTTCTCTTAAGACTTCAAAGAGGAGATCAGCTTGGTCTTGTGATAGGGATGCAGCAATGTGAACAAGTCTGGGGATCTCTGAAGAACCAATGTTGACTTCTCGAGTATCCTCAATTAGAATAGAAGACACCTCTGGTCGATTATCTTGAGGAGGCAATGCTAAATCCTCATGTTCTTCTTGTGGCTCTGAATTTTCTTGCTAAGGGGTTCTCTTCACTGCCTTAGCTAGTCTCAGATTCACCTTAGTTCCAGTTTTGGGTGTATCGGAACTAGGTTGGGGATTTTCTCCAAAATACCCCTTGGGATCTAGCTTGTAGATATAGGCAAAATCTGGCTTTGTTTTCTTGTGAGGTGTTTTAGCTCCCATGAATCTCAGAAGCGCTTCCTTTGATGTGAACTCATCAATGTGTATGACGCTTGGTTGGTCCCAATCTATGAGTTGTGGATGGGCGAGTGGTAGGTCAATGAGGTGGATGGATAGTTCTTGGAGAACAGAGTCTCCAAGGGAGATTTGGTCTAGGATATCGTCGTAGGCTCTCTTTTCAACTTCCTCAGGAATGTCTTCGATTTCGACAAGGTCGCGATGAATGTTCAAAAAAGCGTGACTGTTCGTATTGGTGCCCTCAGTTGTGGGTATGCCAAAGCCAAGACCTGACTTTGATTCCCACTTGTGTGCGTCGATGGGGCACTGCATGCCTCTTTCTTCTAGTCCTAGACCACCACCTTGATAGTTCCATTTGTCAGTGATGAGCTTATGTTCTTGGGGATACTTTTGGCTGAATTGATCAAGGTGTGCTTGATTTCTTTGAGGTGGATCCTTATGTAACCATTTGTTGATATCTGGAGTGAGCTCCTCATGAAGAGGGATTTTCGAGGATACAAAGGTTGTTGGGCCAAACTGTGTGTATTGAGGAGGTGGAATCTCCTTAGCTTTGTGATATGTCAGTCGTCCATGGGCATGTGGATCAAGTGGGAGTGCCCCGACAACAAATGCATCCGACAGACTATACTCTCCACAACCCTTGTTATTGATCTTCATGGTAGATAGGGTAGAGGCGAGGATGGTTTCTGGGTCATTACAAGTGTGGGATGAGCTGGCGATGGATGTGCCGATATCAATTCCAGGGCAATGGTTTGTATATGAAGCTTCAACCGCATTGCAGTAAGCAAAGGGTTCTGGATCGGCATGGATGGTTACCTCAGTACCTTGATGCAGAAATTTGACGCATTGATGGTAAGTGGATGGAATGACTTTCATGGCATGAATCCATGGGCGACCGAGGAGGATGTTGAATGGTAGGTTTAGATCAATAACATGGCAAAGTGTTTCTTCGATGACTGGCCCAACCTTGATTGGCAGCAAAATAGTTCCTTCTGTTGTTCTTTCCAAGTTGTCATAAGCTTTGATGGTGATAACCTCACTGATGATATCTGCCTCAGTATACCCAGCTTGTTTTATGAATTTTAGGGTGCAAATATTCAAGGCTGATCCATTATCTATCATTACTCTTTTCACGGCAAAATTGGATACCATGATGGCTATGCGAAGCGGAAGGGTGTGATCTGGCTCAACCACAGGTATGTCGGTGGGTTTGAAAGATAGGGCACATGAGGAGGATAGGTGTCCAACAAGATTATGAAAATCAGTAGCATTGATATCTGAAGGGACACGGGATTCTATGAGAGCACTGTCAAGGATGTTCTTGTACATAGGACTAGTGCGAAGAAGGTCTAAAATTGAGATTTGGGCTGGCATGTTCCCAAGGTGTTCCAAGATATTGTACTGGCTTTTTGATGGAGCTGATGGTGCTGGTGGAACGGGTGGAACTGCGATGTTAAATTGCGCTCTTCGAGTGGTGACTGCACACTCATTGTTTGGTCCTTGGATATTGATAACATTGACAGAAGGCTCTTTCTCGGATATACAATCTATAAGGCTACCATAGTCTATATAGGATGAAGTGTGGTCATTGTTCTTCCCATGCTGTTGGTTTGGCTGACGGTTGTTGGTGTTGTTGTTGTTGGTTTGGATAGGTGCTTTTCCAAGATTTTGGTTGTGGTGTGGAGGAAAAGCATTTTGATAGATCTGTAGGCCTGCATTGGGAGAGGTTTGGGCACCAATAGTGATTTCCTTCCGATCAATGAGGTCCTGCACATAGTCTTTCAGTTTCATGCATCTGAGGGTAGTGTGACCTTTTACCCTATGAAATTTGCAGTACTCATTATCTTTGTACCATGTAGCTTTGGATTGGCTTGGGTCAATTTGCTGGGTAGGAGGAAATTTGATGAGGTTTTCCTTGACTAATTTCTCAAAAATGACATCCAATGGCTCACCAAGGGGTGTATAGTTTCTAGGTGTAGGTTGGAATCTGGGCTTTTGTCCTGCAGCTACATTGATGGCATTATCTTGATTGCTAGACCCTTGAAAGTTGGGTCTTGGATTGTGGTTTTGATAGCTTTGGTGATTATGCTGTTGGTAATTGATAGCTTGTTGATTGTTTGGTTGATATGGTGGGTTGGACAGGTTTTGAGAAGGACCAACAATATTCACATGTCTGGTGTCAGTGACGCCATTTGTTGCAATGTGCTTGTTTTTGTTCCAATACCTAGACTTGTCATTGGAATGTGATTAATTTTGGTTGGCTTCCTTGTAAATCTTGACCACACCATCTTTAATGAGTCCTTGCTCAAGGATCATTCCTTTCTCTTTGATATCTTTGTAGGTCTGCAAACAGTTCATGGTCATGTGGTGAGCCAAGCTAGGATGGGCATTATCAATAAACATTTTCACCACATGGCGCTCTGGCAAGGTGCAGGATATGCGAGTGGTAAGGGTTTGCCACCTTTGCAGGTATTCAGCAAGGCTTTCTCCACCTTTTTGCTTAGTGTGGACAAGGTCAACTATTGATAGCTCTGTTTCAACAAGATGGGCATATTGGGCTACGAATGCCTCAGATAATTCAGCAAAGTTTTTAATTGTGCCATAGGGGATTCTATAAAACCATTCAAGAGCTGGTCCAACCAAGCTTTTGGGAAAAAGGCGCAAGAGGAAGACATCATTGTATGCTATGTCCTGACAGTGCATGTAAAATTCTTTAATATGTGTGACAGGGTCTCCTTTTCCTCTGAATTTGTCAAATTTGGGTACCTCAAAGTGTTTGGGAAATGGTGTCATGGTAATGGCTCTGTCAAATGGGTAAGGACACACATTCTCAAACTTGAATGTCTTTGGATCATTCCCTTCTTGGATGGCTTTCAGAGCTATCTTCATTTGCTCCCATTCTGAATTGATAGGTGATGGCTGGGGTGCCCCCAATGTAGGAGTGCCTTGAGGTAGGTATGTGCTAGATGGGGCCACTGAATACAGATGGCTATGAGGGATTTTATGATAGGGATTGTACATTATTTGGGCAGCTGCATGGTGGATGACGGGTTGTTGAGGGGGAGGTGGTGCATATTGTTGCATGTGCTGCGAGGCTTGCTGTTGATATGGGATTTGAGGTTGGGATTGAGGAACATGAGCTGGCTGTGGGATAAATGAATGGCTTTGTGGAGGTAAGGTATAAGATGGCTGTGAAGCTTGGGGAAAGGATCGGGGGGCTTGTGGGGTTTGACCAAGGTATGTGGGCTGTGCCCCCATTTGGGATTGTACCTGCAAATAATTGGTGGTTGGCTGGATTGGTGGATTACCTCCTAGAAGTGGCATTGAAAAGTAGTTGGTAATAGGAGGTAATGGAGTAGTTGGAGGTGGAGGTGGTGGGAATTGAAAGCTTGGGAATGGAACTGATGGGGTTTGATAGCTTGGTGGCTGGATTTGAAAGCTTGGTAGAGTGGTGGCAAGAGCTAGGGTTACTTGGGAGCTTGGTAGAAAATTGGTAGTAGCTTGTGGGATTTGATAGCTTTGTGGAGTGAGGGTAGTAGCTTGTGGATTTGTGGCTGATGGCGCTGAACTCCCAAGACCTAATGGAAATGATGGGATTGTGCTTTGGGCTATAGTGAACAAGCTGGGGGTGATGAAAGGTTGATTACTTGGCCCCATGGGTGGCATCCCTATTGTATATTGCTGAGGTTGGCCAAAGATGCTAGCAATGATTTGGGAGATGGGTGGATTTGGAAGGCTGGGTTGGGGAGCAGCAGTAGCAATAGTGAAGGGGGTGAACGGTGAGGTATTTTGGGTAAAGGGGTTTTGGAGCGGAAAGGTATGAACCAAGGATGGAGTGGTGGTGGCTGGGTTGGCTTGCGGCATGGAGATTTCAACTTGGGTGGATGATGGTATGTTTGGGTCTGTTGGATCATATGGATTGGCCAGAGGCTCTTCTTTTGGCATATATTGAGGATAATTTGGATCATAAGAGCCTATGAGTGGTGGTAGCTACCCAAACAATGGGTGAGATGTATCTGATAATGGAGGGGTTCTTCCAAAGTCAAAGGTTCCTACATTGTCCCTTCGAAAATTAGCCATGATTGTCTCTTTGTTCTTGTCTATAATGGCATTTACCAATACTGCATTTCCTGGTTGGTTCATGAAAGCTTCAATGTCAGTAGATGATGGCATAGCTTTCTCTGGGCTGGAGGATGGCTAAGTGCTCAAGGGGGGTGAGGTTGTTCGATCCAAATGATAGGGCTCCATTGTTTCTTTCTTCTTGGCTAAGCGAGTGACGGGTGGCATGAAAAAATGCTCCTAGGGATGAGATGCAATAATGCTGATGGATGCAAAAGGGGGAAGACTTCTCTATGCAAATGATTTCCTAGGTTAAGGAAAAGCTATATGACAAAACCTAAGGAGGATTGGGTTGGAGATTCTAACTTCAAAGATATGTTTCCAAAGCACGAAAGGTCTTCTTTCCTATGTGCAAGCTTGGTGGTGATTGTGTCAACTTAAGGATAGACTGATGATCCTTTAGGAAGAACACGAGATTGACCACTTGTGGATCCCAACCTTTAGCTCAAGGTGATGAGGGATAACAAGTGACAAAGCTGGATTACCCTAGACAAAGCTCTGTCAAAGGGATAACCTTGGTGAGATTGATGGATTTGGAAGATTTTAGGAGTGGCAAACTTTTGGCAAAAGTGACAACAATTTTGAAGGCTTGGATGTGAGGTTTTGATTGTTGGCTAGATGGTTTGGTTCTAAATGAGATGGATGAGCTAATAATGCTTAAGGGGATAACCTAAGATGGCTAGCTTTTCTACAAAGATGACTCTAAAGTGAAGCTTATCCAAGAAGATGTGGAGAAACAAGGGTGTCTAATCATAGAAATCATGCCTAGTTGGTAAGGCATAAGCAGGATTAACTCCTGGATGTTGGCTAAATTTGATGTTGCGCTCTAACCAGGCCTCTTGAAGTGCTTCGTCGATAGCTTTGTCCTTTGCTTTGTGGAGTTTGGCAATTTGTGGGCTTGGTGTTATTTCTTTTCTCTTGGCTGAAAGTTCTTGGTATGCTAGAGATGGTTTGAGTTTAACTTTGTGGAACTTCTGTTTGGGTTTGGGTTGCTCTAACATCAATTCCTGAACCTGCTTGGCTTTTGAGAGATCTTGGTTGTTTTGCTTCAACTCGTTCAACTTCTAGAATAGGCAGTGACTATGCTAAGTATGCCTTAAGCTAGGATTGACCAAGTTTGGCAAACATTCATTCAACAAATAAAAGATCAAGCAATAGATAGAAGCAACCAGATAGAAGTTTTTGATTCTCAGAAAATGATACTTGCGCCAAGGAGTGTGTATGTTCTACAAATATTTCGATTAGTCACCTCAAACACATTAACATCCTAGATGGTTGTCTACAAGGCTGACAATTGGTTTAGCTAAGGAGTCCTCGATATACCCAAGGTACGTGAGGCCCAAATCTGTAGATGAGACCAAAAAGATGTCACACAGCTGAGAGGAGCGGTAACCCATTTCTCCTCTTTCACTTCTCAAGGGTATAAAGTTCCTTGAGGCTTAGCCCAAGTGACAAAATCTTGATCCCAAGAGAGGTGTCTTTCGATTCACCTCCCGATTCTTATACTCCGCCAGAACGCTGGAGTTGAGGTCGTCCAAGGGGTGATGAAATCCCCAAGCAGGCATCCTAAAAAGAAACAAGGTTTTGGATCCTAATATTATGCACCCAAGATGGCCTCGAAAGACAACAAGGGGAGAGAAGACTTGGATGACCTTGGGCTAAAAAACATGCTTGTTCTTTTACCAACTAACTCTTATGTGTGCTAATCTAGACTTTGCAAGCACTCGTGTTTAAGAGACAATGTTCAATTCTAACTTGAAGCGCCAACAAAAGTAAATCGATCGAAGAATGCAAACAATAAGAAGAGTTAAGGTCAACAAAAGCAAACTCACACACCCAGAGGCCCTCCACGTCAAGTATCGATTAATTTTCTTTAAGGCATTCAAGATTGAGTGTGAGTTTGTTTTAAGCCCAAAACAAAAGTGTGTGAGATTTGATTTCAAGCGCGCGCCTGGAGGCTCTCCACGTCAGTTGTTGTTTAATTTTAGTGCCCAAACTTGAAGTGTGATCAATTTAATCTAGAGTTTTGATCATTTAAGAATTTTGATAAAGTTAAAGCAAACGTTCAAAGAGCAAGTGAGTGAGTTAGATTGTGGAACATTTAACACCTTTTTCAAGTAGACCCATCCCCATAAATGGCGCTGAGATTGCAACCAATGGTTAATATTTGATGGGTGATTAGAAAAGAGGTGAGTCCAAGGAACTACTCAAATTGATTTTTGCAAATTTGTATTTTAACTTAACAAAGTTTCTTAAATGTCCAAAAATCAAACTTTACCTAGATTGCATGTGGAAAAGAGATTTGTTTTGTTCAATTTTTAGAAGCTCCAAATGAAGTGTTTGATATTGCAATGGTTAATTGATCCTTGGCATTCAAGATTGGATTTGTTGTTTTAATCATGTATTCAAGGAAAATTTGATTTTAATCCATGGCATTCAAGAGTGTGTTTAGCAACATGCATTCAAAGACAAGTGATTAAACATTCAAGTTTTTTCCTTTGAGCATTCAAGATTGAGATTTTGTGTGTTGTTTTAAGAACTTTGAAGTGCTTTGTTTTAACCTTAGATCATTCTAGATTGTTTTGGACTCAAAAGTGAAAATGACTCTTTGGACTTTGGTTTTCATTCAAGATTTTGTGTTCTAGTTTGCATATTTTAAGCCCAAAAATGATATTCCTAGATTGTTTTGATGCATGAAAAACCTAAGAAACATTCAAGATTTTGCAACAAGACATTTGTTTGGAACAAATAACAAAGCTTTTAGGACAATTTTTGGCAACCATTTAGGACTCTTAGTTTTCATGAGATTTTTAAAAGAACTTTAAAATATTTGCAAATGAAGTTCATTTTATCCTTGATTGATGCTTTGAGTTTGATTTAGATTTTAGTGTGCACTTAGTGTTGATTTTGAACCTTTTGAAATGGAAACTTGAAGTTCTTTTTAAATTCCCAAAAATGAAGTGTTCCTAATTTTGCATGAATGAATCTAAAACCTTGATGTTGCAAGGATGCAAATGATTAGATTGGTTTAGTTTTACTTGTTAAAAGATTTTTTCTTTTTTGCAAATTTTTAATTTTTCAATGGATTTAAGTATGATTTGGGGGTTCATTTTAAGCACTAAAAAGAAGTGTGTATGATTTTGCTTCCTTAAAAAAAAAAAATGGCCAAGATCTCCCACAAGAACAAGAAGAAGAAGTAGATGAGCTAATAGAAACCAAATTTAAATAAAGCTTCTACAAACTAAACAAAATTCATAAACTTCAAGATAGACTAAGATGAGCTCTCAATTGAGAATATGAGCCATTAATGGGCTCTCTCAATGAGAAGCTCTCTTGTTGAGTAGCTTTGTCTAAATAGATAGGATGTATGCTCAAGCTTTATGCTTCAAAAAGGGCTTCAAATGGAGTTGGAATTTGGGTGTGAGTGTATGGTTTTGATGTAAAATGGCTTCTCAAAATGGCATTATGACTTTACTTCATGGATTGTGTTATTTTGAAAAGGGGAAGGATCCAATTTATAGGCAAGAGGCTTGAGGGATTGAGGGCTAAGATGCAAGGATGGAAAAAAGCTCATGGAGGGCTCAGATTGCATGAGAGGAGAGCACATGGATTGTGCTTCCTTACAGCCAATCAAGGAGTGACACATGTCACATGGTGAGAGGATGGAGGAAAGGGGAAGGATGAGTCAAAAAAGGAGGCTCAAGGGATAAAATCTTCATAAAGACCCTCATAATGGCTTGTAAGAGCAATAAAAGGGCTTGGAAGAGTCATTTATGGCCTAGTGGGCTTCATAAAGTTTTATGGTTGAGATATTTTGAAGGTGATGAGAGCAATTTCGACTTGGACTTGATTAGGAAGGTTTTAAGCTTGCTTAGGCTTGTGAAAATGATTAGAGGATGGATTAGGATGGTTTAGGATTAGCTTAGGGATAGGCAAGTGGATGGCATTTAATGAGGGTGGGTGAAGGAGGAGATATTTGTTAACTTTTGGCTTGGGTTAGTAAGTCTTAACTCATTTTTAGGGAATGTGACAAGGTTAGGAGGGGATTAGGATTAGGTTTAAAGACATCTTCTAGAAGAGTCTAGACTTTGGATGAGGATAAAGACTTTCTAGAATAGTCTAGAATTTCCTAGGATGAGGATGAAGACTTTCTAGAAGAGTCTAGAACTTCTTAGGATGAGGATAAATTAGATTTTTAGGAAATAAATAAAGTTTTATTTATTTCAAGGGTTTGGGTTGAGGAGATATTTATTATAACTTTTTTAATAAACATGAGGATTAATATTTAATCTTAATTAAATATTTTGAGTTGGGATTAGGGGTAGGAAATGATGGGATTAGCCTTTAATTAAAATTAAAGAAGGATTAGAAGATTTTGGAAGAGGTTAGTGGTCTTAAGGAAATTGGCCAAGTTTTGGGCAAAAAATAAATTTTTTAATTTATTTTAAGATTTTTGGTCAATTTATTAATTAAATAATTAATAAATAAGGAAATAATGTTTAAATAAGATTTAAACATTTTTGGGAGGGATTCCTTAATTAAATATTTTTAATTAAGATAAAGGGATTTAATGGCATACAAATAAATAAATTAATTAAATAATTAATTAATTAATAAATGATGATGTCATCAGGACTTTTTCAGAAAATAATTTTTTTTAATTTTCTAAAGATTTTTAGGTGTCTACAATAACTACCTGTGATTAAAAAAATCAAAACAAGCAAATCCACCATAAATTGTGACACATAGCAAGTTACCAAATTACCTCCAAAATTTGTTGATGCTGACCAATAAAGAGATCATCATTGAATGCCAAAGGCATTGTCTCCAAAACAAGAAGAGATAACAAATTTTTTTAAAAAAATTGTAGAGCCTAATAAAACTTGGGCATTGACCTCAACAAACACACCAGATATTTATGTATGTGCCAATTTCCTTAAAGCATGGGTTGATCTCCAAAAAAGTGCCAATCAACAAAACAACCACATCGAGAAAACATACAGGTTGGGCCATTGATGTTGGATTGATCACACCCAAAGTGTTAATGAAAGAAGCCCAAAGTGGGGCAAAAAATACATGCGTGCCAAAAAAAAAGGTACTACATCCAAGGTGGAAGGGACATAGTGCATGGAGTGCATGGAAGGGAGAGTCAGATTTGGCTTCCCACTAAACTTAGGGCCACATTGAATACATACAATTGCTGGTCCAAGTAACCAATCTTTTACTTAAGAAAAGTGCTCCTCCACTAGTGCTCTTTCTATCATCAATATTTCCTCCCCAGTCTACATCAGTGTAGGATCTCAACTCAAACTTTTCACTCCTCTTGTAATATAAACCAAAGTCATCAGTTCCTTTTAAGTACCTCAGTATTCTTTTCACTGCCATAAGATGATTTTCTCTTGGGTTTGCAAAAAATCTGGCGATTATTTCAACTGCTAATGCAATGTCTAGTCTACTATGCACAACATACTGCAACCTTCCAATCATTGACCTATACTTGTCTAGTTCAATTCAACAGATTCATCATTCTTGGATAGCTTATTTGCTATTACCATTGGTGTGCTGACTGGTTTTGAGTCTTCTAATCCAAATGTCTTGAGTATCTCCTTGATATATTTTGATTAGGTCACAAATATACCATGCTTTAATTGATGTACTTGCAATCCAACAAAGAATTTAATTTCTCCAAACATTGACATCTCAAAATCATGTTTCATTTGATCAACAAAATCTTTGCATAGAACATCTTTTCCTCCAAATATTATATCATCAACAAAGATCTCACATATTAGAATCTCTTTACCTTTTTTTGCCTTGATATACAAGTTGTTGTTGTCATCTGTTCTTTCAAATCCTATCTTCACAAGATATTTGTGCAATCTCTCATACCATGCTCTAGGTGCTTGCTTCAAACCATAGAGTGCTTTATGCAATTTGCATACCATATCCTTGTTGTTGTCATCAAAAAATCCTTCTGGCTATTCTATGTAGACTTCCTCTTCCAGTATTCCATTAAAAAAATGGACTTAAAATCCATCTGATAGACTTTGAAACCTTTGTAGGTAGCATATGCAATTAATGTTCTTACTCCTTCCATTTTTGCAACAGGGGAAAATGTTTCCCCATAATCCTGTCCTTCTTCTTGTGCATAACCTTTGCAAACTAATCTAGCCTTATTTCTTGTGATCTCACCATTCATATCAAGTTTGTTCCTAAACACCCATTTGGTACCAATTACATTCTTATTAGCTGGTCTAGGAACTAGGGTCCAGGTTTTGTTCTTCTCAATTTGGTCTATCTCCTCTTTCATGACTTTATACTAGTCATCATCTTATAGTGCATCTTTCACTATTTTGGGTTCAATCTTGCTCAGTAGACATGATTCATTCCTTAGTCTATTTCTTGTCATTGGTCTGGCATCCTTGTCACCAATGATTTTTTCTGCAGGGTGATGTCTTCTCACATACTTGGCTAGTCTTGGTTCTGTCCTTCTTTCCATGTTTGGTTCTTCAGCTTCAGAGTGACTATGCACATCTCTTTCTGGCATCTCATCATCTCTCTCATGTGTACTAGCTTATGAGTTAGAATGTGCATTATTTCAATTCTGTAACTTAGCTTCTGGATGTAGCTCGACATTCATTGGCAGTGACTCGGCTAATACTGAAATTTGTTGTTGATTTCCAACTTGATTGATAGTTTCTTCTTCAATAGGAATTCCTTCATAGAAGTATACAAAGGATCTGTACTCTTCTAATTTCTTAGATTCATCAACTTGAACTTCTGCATGCTCATCAAAATTTACATTTGCACTTTCCACAATCTTGTTAGTATTAGTATTCGAACACTTATATGCCTTACTTCTAGTGGAGTATCCAAGGAATATGCCTTCATAACTCTTTGCATCAAACTCACCATTTCTAGTATCTTTAAGAATATAACATTTACCAAATACTTTGAAATGTTTTACATTAGGTGAGTGACCATACCATAATTCAAAAGGTGTTGCATTTGTACCTTTCTTGACTTGAAGTTGATTCAAGGTGTAAATAGCAGTACTTACAGCTTCTCTCTAGTACTTTAGAGCAACATTTTTCTCCATCATTAGTGTTTTGGCACAGTCTATCACTAATCTATTCCTTTTTTCTACAATTCCATTATGTGGGGGAGTTCTTGGTGCTGATGTTTGACTCTTGATTCCTTTATCATTGCAAAATGTCTCAAATTCTTTTGATGTGAACTCTCCTCTTCTGTCTGACCTTAGGCACTTTAGACTCTTTCCTATTTATTTCTCAACTCTGGCCAAATACTATTTAAACATTTGAAATGCATCAGATTTTTGCTTTAGGAACATAGCAATCATCATCCTAGAGTAGTCATCTACAAACAACATTATGTATCTATCTCCTTGATGGCTTTGAGCTTCTATTCGGCCACATAAGTCTATACAGACTAGCTCTAATACTTCTTTGGAAGTGTAGGTTTTACTTTTGAAACTCGACTTGGTCATCTTCTGTAGTTGACATTGTTTGCACATTGTATTTTTAGGCTTCTTTAATTTTGGCAAACCTCTGACTTTCTTCTTTTTGCTGATACTAATTAGATTATCAAAGTTAACATGACACAGTCTTTTATGCCATAGCCACACATCATCAACTTTTACAATAAGACAGATTGCATCTATCTAGGTAAAAAAGATTACTCCTAGTTTGTTCACCTTTTCCTATCAGATTTCCATTACTGTCATAGATTTTGGCAGTTTTGTTTCCAAACTCTACTTTGCAACCTTCATTGCCTAACTATGATACACTCAACAAATTGTAGTTCAATCCTTCAACATAGTATGCATTATCACATGAGATTTTCTCTATAAGTTTAAGAGAACCTTTGCCTATGATTTGAAATGGAGCATCATTACTAAATCTAACACTATTTCTATTATACTGAGTAAAGGTAATAAATTTACTTTTATCTCTTGTCATGTGATGTGAGCATCCACTGTCTATGATCCATTTGTCATTTTTTTTCACACAAGTTACCAATGCTATTGCTTCATCTTCATCTGATTCATCCTTCATGGCTACATAAACTACTTCATCATCATTCTCATCATAATCCTCTTCAACAATGTAGCATCTTTTTCCTTTGTCCTTGTAATCTCTGCTATCATCTTCTCTTTTGTTCTTGTATTTGTTTCCTTCTTTTAAGTTCTTCTTCTATGTACACCTTGCAGCAATATGACTTACTTCATTGTAGTTAAAACAAATGATAGGAAACTTACCTTTGCCTTTGTTAAATCTTCTAGCCAGTAATGCTTCCAATTGTTCCACATCTTCCTCATCTGTGCCGCTATCACTGGATGTATATTTTCCCTTTTTCTTCTTCTTTGATTTCATCTCCTCAGTGTCTTTCAATGTCAGCTTGGCATTGAAAGTAGATTCAAGATTCTCAGGTCTGTAGTTTTCAAAATTGGACAACTCAAATGTAGTAAGTCTTCCTACTATACCTTCAAAAGTTAGTGCATTTCCTGGTACACATCTTAACTCCAGGATGGCTAAAACTCTAATAGCATAGATAAGGAGTAAGGTTCTTAAGTATTTTCTATTGATAGTATCATCTTCCAAATGACCTCCCAAACTTCTTATTGCACTTACCACTTCTTTCATTCCAGAGGCATATTGGGCAACACTGTCACCTTCCTCCATTTTCATGTCATCAAACTTTCCTCTTAGGATTTCTCTTTTTGCTCTTTGAACATTCTAATCTCCTCCATAGATATTTGATAGAGCTTTCCACATCTTGAATGTAGAATCACATCCCTTGATGTCATCAAATTCAACATAGCTGAGTGCATAGGCAATCTCCAACATTGCCTGATTGTGCTCCTTCCTTTTGTTCAAATCATCTGCAGTAAGGGGTATAGCTTGGTCTACATGTTCCACTCCAATTGAGGTTTTTTCATAGTCACCTATTGATCCAACATATAGCTTCATTATACTTTGCCATGTAGTGAAGTTATCTTTATTGAGCTTGGGAACTTCTCTCTTGGACATCTTGATCTTCCTGCTTCTAGTACCTTTAAACTAAATTAACAGATGGCTTTGATACCAATTGTTATAAATGCTTTAGAATAACTGAGATTTGGGGGGGGGGGTGTAAATAAATTATTCAAGGTCCAAATGTCCAATTAAAACTTTTTCATAAATTAAAGTGTGCCCCTTCATTTATCCAAGCTTAAACATTCCTACTTAGCAAGTTACTGTAAATCAACATGCAAGCATAACACATGTAAGATCAACACATAACACAATGATTTACATGGAAACCCAATTTGGGAAAAACCACCAGTAACATGCTACTCAATTCTCACTCTTCTGAAGTGATGCCCTATGAAAGGCCTGCCCTGTTAAAGGCTACAACACATTGTTAAATGTGACCTGGTTAAAGGATTTAACCACCTTGTTAGAAGTGAGCCTGGTTAGAGGACTTTAGAACACTCACTTGGAATGTCACCCTATTAAAGGATTTACAAATGACTATTAAACCAACCTAAGTCCATAGGATTTAACCCTAATTGATACAATTTCTAGAGAGTAACAATAAGGGGTTTTGACCTGATTATAATTCACAACTTCTCTTGCAAATTTCAGATCTCTGTTCAACTCACAACATTTTCCTGGCTTTCAGTCTCTACAGTTCTAATAGCTTGTCCTCCTCTCAATCTTTGTCTCCTTGAGTCTTCATGCTCAATGTACAAGTGCAATCCTCTCTCCTTGACCACTTATTGAAGTAGAGTCTCTGTGCTCTATTCTTCCTTCTCCTTCATGTCTTCTCCTTGACACCCTTCAACCACTTCGCAATTTTGGCATTCCAGCTACTCTTTCTTCTTCGCCTGTGACTCCTTAAATAGAAATTTGGAATCCTCTTTCCTGCTTGATTCTTCCCTTCTTTAATTTTAGTTTGAATGGATTAGGTAGGGATTCATTGAATCTAATCCATATCTTGCTCCTTCTAGAAACATCTTGAAGACTCCTCTTGAATTTGCTTAAAAATAGTTTACATAAAATTCTGTGCTTCCAGCTCATCATCTTTATCCTCCAACTAGTTTACAAAATTCAAGGCAACAAACTTGTCAGCTCAGATTTGGCAAATCTTTGACTTTTCCAATAAGGCAGCAGCTCGACACTATTAAATTTTTGGTGCTCGACACATACTGTGTTACTCGGCATTAACTATGTTTTACTGATGCTCGACACCTAATATGGATTCACTCAGCATCCACTAAGATTTTCTAATGCTCAAAACTTGTCACTTTGCTCGACACTTGAACATGCCCGACTCCTTCTATATCACTCGACACATATTAGAGTTTTCATTTTCTCGGCTCTAACTAAAAAATCTACTCGGCTTGAACTAGCTTGCTTGACACTCACTAATGAACTTAGTTAAGCTTTGCAGTCAACCTTGATCCAACTTATTCCTCCAGTGTTTCTAAGTATGGCCAACCTCTATATCTTCAAGTGTATTAACAATACATCATTTTATCATTGTCTTAATTGAACCTTGCACTTCATTACAAAACCATAACTCAACCTTTCCCTTAGGTACTTTTGTTACATCTTGTTGATTAAATACTCTTCATCAATCAACTAAGTGATAGTACTTAGATCTTATAAGCAATTTTCATTCCAAAAAATATCAGGTTTGACATCAATGACAAAAAAATTATTGAAAACACTTCTTTATCAACCAACTTCCTTCTTTACAACAATCTCCCTCTTTGATCTTCAACAATGATCTTTTCAATCAGATTTCCAACACTATTTTGGTAAGAATGGTTTCTAGCTCCTTGTTAGTAATCTCTACCTAGCCATTAGCTTGTGGATGGTAGGGTGATGATTTACCATGCTAGATGGTATATTCCTTCATTAAAGCATCTATTAGATTAGGTGTAAATTGAGCTTCCTGATCAGATATCAAGTCCCTAGGGACACTGAACCGTGTAAAGATAGATTTGTATAAGAACTTGACAACATTGCTACCCCTTGTATGTTTCATGGGTTTGGCCTCTGCCCACTTGGTTACATAATCAATGCAAACTAAAATATAGGATCTACCTTGTAAAGAGGGTTCAATATGACCTACAAACTCAATCCCCTATTTATCAAAGGGTGAAATGAATATTTGAGGCTACAAGGGCATTTCATCTGATTTAGTGGGTCTCCCCATGCATTGACACTTATCACATCTCTTTGAGTATCTAGCTGTATCCTTGTGTAAACTTGGCCAATAATACCTGGTAGTCAATATTTTAAAGGTTGTTCACTTGGATGCAAAATGACCTCCGCAGGGCTCATCATGGCATGCCCTTAAGATATCATATGTTTCATGCTCACTTATGTACTGACACATTATTTGATTAGGACCAATATAAAACATAAATCCAGAAATCCAAGAATAGTTAAAAATAATTTTTTATCTAATAACTTCCTTTCTTTAGTTGAGAAGTGAACTAGTGTCTTTCCTGTAGTTAGGTAATTAGGAACATCTGCATGCCATGGATTTTATGCTGATAACAGAAAGAGATGCTCTTCTAGAAAATTGTCATCAAGGGCTACAAGATCATTAGGGACATACAACTAAGAGAGAAAGTCTGCTACCACATTGGCCCTACTGAGCTTATCTATTATTGTGATATCAAATTCTTGCATAACTAACAACCAATGAGACAATCTTCTGAATATTGCAGGCTTATTCATCAGGTACTTTATTGTAGAGTGGTTAGTATCAACAAATATTTCATATCCAATAATAAAGTGCCTGAATTTTTTTAGTGCATAGATAACTACAAGTAGATCCTTTTTAGCGATTTTATAGTTGAACTTTTCACCTTGGAAATCTTTTATTGATGAAATAAATAGCATGTTCAATTGAGTCTACCTTTTGGCCTAGCACAACACCTATAACATATTTTGAGGCATCTGTATGAATGTGGAAAGGTAGTCCCTGATTGGGCCCTCTCAAAACTGGTGCTATGGTAAGAACCTCTTTAAGCTATAGCAAAGATGTAGTACACTTAGAGTCCTAGGCAAATTTAGAGTCCTTTTTAAATAAGTTATAAAGGGGTGCTGCAAGTTGACTGAAATTCTTGATGAATCTTCTATAATGCTTGACATGTCCAAGGAAACTTCACACATCCTTCTACTTCTTTGGCATAGGCAAGGAACTAATAACCTCAATATTTGTTGGATCTACTTGGATGCCTTGTCATGAAATCAAATGACCTATTACTACTCCTTCTTCCATCATCATAAAACATTTTTCATTGTTTAGGGAAAAGTTATAGTCTTGGCATCTCTTGAGTACCTTTTCTAAATTTTCTTTTGCTTTCTCAAAAGTAGTCCCATAAACAATAAAATCATCCATATAGATCTCCATATAGTCAAAAGATATATTAGAAAAGATACTTATGATATCTTTTTGGAATGTGGCTAGGGTATTGCATAAGCCAAAAGGTAGGACTAAGTAGGAAAACGTTCCCCATGGGCATGTGAAGGTTGTTTTTTCTTGGTCCTCTAGGGCTATTTGTATATGATTGTAACCACTAAAACCATCTAGGAAAGAAAAATATTTCTTGCTAGCTAAGTTGTTAAGAACTTGATCTATAAATGGTAAGGGGAAGTGGTCTTTCTTAGTGGCTGAATTGAGCTCCCTGTAATCTACAAAAACTCTCCATTTTCCTCACTTCTTTGTTACTATAACCAGGGGTGAGACCCATTGGCTATTAGAGATGGGATAGATAAAACCAACACTTAATAGCTTCTGGAGCTCATTTTTAACTATATCCCTCAAAATAAGGTTGACTGTCCTCTGAGGCTGTCAAATAGGTTTGAAGTCAGGATTAATGTAGATCTTGTGAGTGCAAAGCATAGGATCTAATCTTTTCATGTCCATGTAGTCATAAGAAAATGCTTTTTGATTCTCATGTAGTAACTGTAACACAATTTTCTTATGGGAAGATGATAAGGCATTGCTAACATTTAGCTCTCTTCCTAGACCAACTTCCATCTTAACGACCCTATCTACCATGAATAACTGAGCAATTGGAGAAGAATCCACCTCATGAGGTAATAACATGCGAAGGAATTGAGATGCTTATGAATGTCAAGGTGTGTTCAAAGGTGGTAATATGTTTTCTAGGATACATTCCTCTTGAGGACACACTTGAGATTCTATTCCATATACATAATAATGGATGAAATTATCTTATCTTCTTCTTGAGAGGCTACAAATGACTCTTGACCTATCATCATTAACTAATGGATGGAATTGACCTTTGGATCATCATCACCCAAGTCTGGCTAGATTATTTTGTCATCTTGCAATAGTGGCTAAGCAGGGGAGTATAAAGTTAGATTCCTAGTATTGATACCATTGGATATTATCATCTTCCCACACTGTCAAGCTATATAGGCATCTGTAGTAGCTAATGATGGTCATCCTAGAATTAAAGGATATCCACCCATATTATCCTTTGGGGAAAGGACAACAAAGTCTACTGGATACTCCCAAGAATTTAAGGTGACCATGATATCTTCTATCATCTCATTTGGCTTGATAGTGGAACTATCAATGAGTTGAAGCATGGTTGGTGTTTCTCGAAGACCAATGATATGAAGTTGAGATGATACTTCCTTTGTCATGACATTTATGGATACTCCTAAGTCAACTAAAGCATTTTGAACTTGCATCCCATGAATGGTGATAGTAACCACAAGACTCCGAGGGTCAGAATATTTTGGCATAATTAATTTCTCCAACATCAAATCAAACAATTTTCCTAATATATGAGTAGTTTTTGGATCCTTCTTTCTTCCTTGTTGTTTGGTACATGCTTCCTTGATGACTTTAGTATAGGCAAGAACTTCCTTGATATCATCAAGTAATGCTATTTTTACTGTCATTTGCATTAGATGATTAAGCAAATCAATTACTACTTGATTTTCTATAGGCTGACCTTGTTCCATCAACCTATGAGGAAACAAAGGTTCTTTGGCTATAGGAGAGGTCTGCTGAATTGACACATCCACTTGTTCAGCTGGGAAATCTTCAACTTTAGGTATTATAGGTTTTTGTGGTGAAGAAAGAGTAGTGCCTAACCTTAAGTGGATATTATTCAAGGAGATAACATAACTCTATTTTTGTGCTAGCTATTTGGTATTGTTGGGATCAGTATTAGGCTAAACTAGTAGCTGAGTTTGCTTAGGGGGAGTATTAGTGGCTGCAGGAGGAGGCATTAAAGCTTGTTGTTGAGGTGGTGACATTAAGGCTTGTTGACTAGGTTGATTATTCCAATTTTGAGGTTGATGCCAATCCTATTGAGGTTGTTTCCAACCCTACTAAGGTTTCTACCAATCCTACTGAGGTTGTTGCCAACCTTGCTAGGGTTGCTGCCAATTATTATTCCCCTAAAACTAGCATTCTAAGAATTTTTCTGTTGATTTTTACTATCATAATTTTGGAGAGTATCTTGTGGCATACCTTTTCTTTGAGCTCATGGCTTTCATTGAGCAACATAGAGCACTTCTCCATTCTCATCAATAGCTTTAAATTCATTAGGCATTGGTTGTGACTACGGGCTTGCAACAGACTTGCATCTAGAGTTTCTTTTCTTCTCCCTATAATGTGGACAATATTAAACTAACATGGCATCAACTTCATCCTTCTTCCTTCTTTCCTACATGGTTTCCAATAGAGTGGTGACATCATAAATGATGTCTTGTTTGAAATCTGATAACAAATTGGATAGCTCCATCTTTGATACTCCTAAACCACCATTAGACTTATGTGGTAGGTCTCTAAGTCCTCTACATTTCTTCACAATAGACCTGGAATAATTCAGATATTTACTTTTTTTATCAGTCCAATTCTTCTGAGTGAAGTCTCCTCCCAACATTAGGAGGAGACATCACTTAGAAGAATTGGACTGATAAACAGAGTATATGCCATCAGTCATGCCTTTTAGAAAAAGATATATCTTTGACTCCACATTCAGCTAGTGTTGTGTGTTATGGTTTAGGTTAAACATGAACTATGAGACATAATCCTCTAGGGTTTCATCTTCCTTTTGGGACATTTTGAAAATGTCATCCCATTTCCAATCTCAGCTCCTACAATATTCTTTATACTTTATAAGGAAAAATTGCTCATTGCAGGCCAATCTGCTACAACATTAGCACCCAACCTCATGAATCATCACATAGCAACTTCCTTTAAGGTGAAGGGAAACAACTTCAGCTTGTGCACATCAATTGTATTGTCATAATTTCTGCAAAGGATGTCAAACCCAAAGAAGAAGTTTTCAAGATGTTCAGTAATTAGGCCATAGAACTTGGGAAGTGCAGCAGAAGGCATGTTCTTAAAATCTTGATGATCTTGCTGAGGAGGAATAGGAAAAGGAAATGTAGGCTGAGGCTACGCCATTCTTGGTGGAGGACCTGGCAGTGGTGGTTGATAGATAACAAGGGCAAGTGGATTATCCTGGTATTTAGGTTCCACAAAAAGATCATTCAAGTGCAAGGATTCTTTAGAGGATGAGGGTATTCGTTCTTGAGCAACAACAAATGAATTTTAAAAAAGTTCTTCTTCTTTGTTCTCGTTGTGAGGTTCTTCAGGTTCAAGATTAAAAATATCTTCTTGATTATTATGAGGAAGAAATATCCCAAGGAGGTCTCTTCTTCTATGCATGCAAAATAATGTATAATTTAAACTAACACAACCATCCTTGACAATGACAGCAAAAATGACTAGTCATTTTAATACCTTAGTAATAAAGGATTGGACATTCTTTCAC